>OZ024907.1:71098027-71408027 GCA_964017125.1 Flabesymbios commensalis | reverse complement strand
GTTTGTTTTTGCTGCTATAACCTGATAACATTATGATTTACTTGTTTAACGAAGGATATAAACAGCCTCAATAATATTTTTAAACAGCAATGAACATGCGCTTATGAATCACTTGAGTTTAGCGCAATATAATTTTCTAGTAATAGTAGTAATAGTAAAAACACGGAATATTACCCACATTTTGGCCGTTCTGTACTTATCACTTTTTATTTTCTGTGGGACTATTTATAAATGCAATACACACGCACGCACACAAATGCACGCACACACGCATACACATATACCTGACTAGGATAAAAGATGAACAATTCCGCCGTGCGAAGCCGAACGGCATTATCTGCTTACTTACAGAAAAGTGGTGATGATGCATGGGCAGTGGTTCTGATGTGATGGCTAACCCTTTCAGTGCGGGGACCTACTTTAGACGTCAGAATCGGACGTCGATAGACGTCATATTTTGACGGCTTAAGTCGATCCCCGCAATGAAAGAATAAAATGGGTAAGGCATTCAAATAAATCAGAAAGAGCTAGCTAAGACATTTATGATAATTTCAGATGTTTTGAAAAAAATATTTCAGCGCTTTAAGGGTTAAACGCTGTCGCTGGCACGCCGAAGCTCGCAGGTCCTCTCATCACTGGTATTTACTTTTGATAGAAACAAAAACACCTCTGATTCATCTCACCCCCTCCCAGTTTAGCCTGTTTTTTGCACAAAAATAGTGGAAAAACAATCATAAAAAAATCTTCAAGTAACCAGTGATATTCATTCCATAGTGAAATCTTACGTGAATTATTTCGAATTTGTTATTATTATTGGAAAACACCAGATTATTAATTTAACATATTCGGAGGTCGGTGTGACCTGCCTGGTTATATTCCAGCAGACAGCAGACACATTATTTGTGTAATATTCGGCCGACGGCGCATGCAGCGGGCCAACATTAAAACGACATTGGTTCAATGTTTCGGGTTTGCTTGGATGCATGTAAATGTAACTCGGCAAAGAATAGGCTTATGTATATCAGCTCACATTATGATATCACTGGAGACCTAAAATGTGGAAATTCCGAGAAACCGCAAAATGACGTCATCAAGGGTATAGTCATGCCACTCTCAAAAAACCCGACACGCTAGCTCAATGTTGGTTTAATGTTGGGCTAGCGTCGCAGCCGATAGGGCAGCATTGAGCCAGCTTTATGGTAAATATTCCGTGTTTTGTAGACACCATTTTGACGGTGTTTTTCCAGTATAAGCACAAGGCGTGGGAACGATGTTGTTTCAATGCTGGGCCAGCGTCTACGACGCTGGTCCAACATTGAAAAAACATTGGTTCAACGCCGTGTGTTTGTCACCGTGAGCGGATGTGATGTGAGATCATGATAAACATAACATAGTTGTGGTTGGTCTATACTACTAATTTGACACGGGCATATATCACATAGCTTCATTGACCTCTTTTTTACAGGGTGTTCTATTTATATGATGTCATCGGTATAAATACGATGCGGCATTGTCATATAATTATTATAATCCATTACGTTCCTATAATAAAATGATTGGCCCAGTTCAGCCTATATGTGCACAAATGACAATATAAGTTATTGAAAGCGCATTGATTTGACATTCACAATATTGCTTGAAAAAAAAGGAAATGCCCTTATGGTGTGATGAATTTTGCGATTTTATGGATTTCAAGTTGTAGAATTTCCATGCCTTTGAATATGTGATTCGCGAGATAAAGCTACACAATGCGTATCTATGAAAACTGATTTAGCCACGAAAAGGTCACAATGTCATAAGCATTAGTTTAAAATGTTTGGAATTCGCACACCGCGATGCCCGCCCCCCCCCCCCAGACGAGAGGAGGGTGAGAAATGTACAAATATTCCCTGATACATGTACATCAAATCCAGATCGAGCTCTAGAAAACATCCGGCCCACGCCAAAACTAACTACTGTAGATCTGATAATTTTCGCGTGTTTAAATTTTCGCGAATTTCTGATTTTGGGACTTTTCACGAATTTTAGAATTTGCGAATTTTCATTTACTTTAGTTGCGCTATTATAAAAATACTTTTCGCGAGATACGCGAAATTCGCAAATTTGTCCTTCACGCGGAATTCGCGAAAATAAAACCTCGCGAATATTACCAGATTTATACAGTATATGTCCAAAGCTTTGGCAATCACAATGTGCTGCATACAAAAGAGACGTCTCTGTGATAAAGGCAGAGTTTACACTTGGAGCGCTATGTCATAGAATTGACATTTTCACCCATATGAAATTGTGTCTCGCGACCCACGACGTCAGATGGGTGAAAATTACTCAAATGTATATAATTATATACTGTTTTGTTTGAACCAAAACGATCGCCAATCTGGCTGATTCAATAATCATTTTATCATCTGAATTCACTTGTTTGAAAGTCAAATCAAGACGCGAGTAGCACTTTAAGGGTTAACCCTTAAAGTGCTAAATTAAATAATTTAAATTTTCACCCACTTGAAGTTGTGTCTCGCTACCGCGATCCACAACTTCAAGTGGGTGAAAATTACTAATATTTTTTGGATTGGAGACCAAACATTTGCAAATTTTGACGTTTAAATACGTGAATAAAAATGATTATATCGGCTAATGTCATCGGTATAAATACGATGCGGCATTGTCATATAATTATTATAATCCATTACGTTCCTATAGGTGATTGGCCCAGCTTAGCCTATATGTGCACAAATGACAATATAAATTATTGAAAACGCATTGATTTGACATGCACAATATTGCTTAAAAAAATGAAAATGCCCTTATGGTGGGATGAATTTTGCGATTTTATGGATTTCAAGTTGTAGGATTTCCATGCCTTTGAATAGGTGATTCGCGAGATAAAGCTACAGAATGCGTATCTATGAAAACTGATTTCGCCACGAAAAGGTCACAATGTCATAAGCATTAGTTTAAAATGTTTGGAATTCGCACACCGCGATGCCCTCCCCCCCCCCCCCCCAGACGAGAGGAGGGTAAGGAATGTACAAGTATTCCCTGATACATGTACATCAAATCCAGATCGAGCTTTAAAAAACATCCGGCCCACGCCAAAACTAACTACTGTAGATCTGGTAATTTTCTGATTTTGGGACTTTTCACGAATTTTAGAATTTGCGAATTTTCATTTTACTTTAGTTGCGCTATTATAAAAATACTTTTCGCGAAATACGCGAATTCGCAAAATTTGTCCTTCACGCGGAATTCGCGAAAATAAAACCTCGCGAATATTACCAGATTTATACAGTATATGTCCAGAGCTTTGGCAATCACAATGTGCTGCATACAATAGAGACGTCTCTGTGATAAAGGCAGAGTTTACACTTAGAGCGCCATATCATAGAATTTACATTTTCACCCACTTGAAGTTTTGTCTCGCGACCCACGACGTCAGATGGGTGAAAATTACTCAAATGTATATAATTATATATACTGTTTTGTTTGAACCAAAACAATCGCCAATCTGGCTGATTTAATGATCATTTTATCACTTGAATTCACTTGTTTGAAAGTCAAATCAAGACGCGAGTAGTACTTTAAGGGTTAACCCTTAAAGTGCTAAATTGAATAATTTAAATTTTCACCCACTTGAAGTTGTGTCTCGCTACCGCGACCCACAACTTCAAGTGGGTGAAAATTACTAATATTTATTGAATTGGAGACCAAACATTTGCAAATTTTGACGTTTAAATACGTGAATAAAAGTGATTATATCGCCTAATAAAACGGATTAAAAACAACTATTGTCGTGCTTAGCGTTGAAAAGGTTGACCCTTTAACCGGCGGTGCCGAATATATTCGGTTTTTCATTTAATATTATTACCACATTCAGTACCGCCTTTTAAGCATATTTAAGCTAGAATGTGAAATCAATCAGCACGATTTGAAAAGAGGTAACCTCTATTTTGTCAAATCTGAATAATTTTCACCCACTTGAAGTTGTGGATCGCGTCAGCGAGACACAGCTTCAAGTGGGTGAAAATTCCAATTGAATAATTTGGCAGTTAAAAGGTTAATATACAAATCTAACACTTCACAACTGTATAGATAAGTTGTAAAAATATAGCAGATAATTTATTGGATATTTGTGAAAGATTTAATATCTATTGTATTAATCTCAAACCATGAGGAACCATGTAAATGTATATGCGGGGTATAACGATCATCCACCAGGACCTGAAAATTGCGTCAGCAATCCCGACTTTAAGTGGATGGGAGACAATCGAATAAATTAATTTTTATAAGCTCTTTTAAATGTAGCACCCATTCAGAGCAGGCTAAGTATGTTGGTGAAGGGTGGATTGACAATGTATTGATTTAGATGAATAATAACAGCGACACCCAAGGGGTATATATATAAAACACAACACCAAATTTTGTTTTATAAGCAGGTCAAGTCACTGTTATTGAGAATAAAATGTGTGTTTAAACATCAAGATTTGCAAATGTTTGGTCGCAAAGTTTAAATAAATTTAAATAAGATGGCCCAGCTGTTTAACCTTTTCAAGCCTGAATTTCTCATTGTCATCTTCATCCACTACAAGTCGCGAATTGCTGTCACAATCCTCGACTGGTAGTGGATGAAGATGATTTGATGTGGTTTAAAAATTAAAGAAAATGGCCATGTAATGGTAAACCAGTTTCATGGAAATTTTCGTTTTAAAACCCGTTATTGTGGGGAAATGAAGTCTGTTTTCAGGGATGTAAAATGATGCTTTAATGCATTGTGAGGGCTTAAAGGGTTCAGGATTAATGTGGTATGTTCGGAGGGGGGGGGGGGGGAGGGCATGCAGCAGACTCAGTGCATGCTATGCCCTATATAGTCTTATGAAAATAAATACTTTTACGTAATTATATATAATGTGGGCTACCATGACACAAATACCTTGTGAGGATAAAAATTGTTTCGACATAATTGCTCAGAAATTCCTAGAAATTTCGAGCATTTCTATAATACTTCATGCAGTGGTATTCGGAGAGGTCTCGGATGACAGATAGTACTTGGTATAAATTACGTGTGTGGACAAGTTTAGCGTTGGTTCTGAGAACATAAAAACAATAATGTCCTCTTAGAATGCACAAAAAACGGGCGATTATGTGTATGCCCTCGGATGTTTTAACAACCTGCCCATTCTGACGACACGAAGCACCGGCTGAACGCTGCAAGGCACTATTTAAATAATAATTTCTCGTTAATATGCTGTCCTGAAAATAAGGGAATAACAATTAGAACAAATGCATTTGCTTATACATATAGGCTACGCTTTATTAAATCATTTTATTTCTACTGTAGGCCTACATAATTGCTTAACAGCTTAAATAAATAATGTATATCAGTTTATGTTCGTATTTCCTATAGTAACGTGTTGTTCCCAAGCTGTCTGAATTCAAACATAGCCTGATTTTCATTCAGACTGGATGCTTGACCTAAAATACCTTCCGCCTCCAAAATAGGTTTTGTAAACGTTTAGCCACTCGTCATAAATTACATCACCCAAATAGCACAGCGATCTGTGAGCGATGATCTCTAAAAATAGGAATGAGTACCCCCGGCCGGTACTTGACATGTCACCCAGAGCAATTACCTGGAATTATGACCGCGTTCAGTTGATCCTGGCTAGAGACGTGCAGGCAAATCCGCGCGTGTTTCCCGCGCTGTCTGGTTCTGAGATATGGCGGGAGCGCGATTCAGTACGTGTACCCCTGCAAGCCCGTTCTCAACTCGCAATCCGAATACTCGCACGCATATGAGAATCGCTGAGGCGATTCTCATATGCGTGCGAGTGAAAATACGTGCGAATGAAAATTTGTTAAAATGTATACGCATAATACAATCACCATGGTTATATTCAGTGAATATGCATGGAGTTGTCTGCTATATATAGCCGTACGCTGGTCCTAAAATACCGATGGATATGCATGTATTTAGGGAAATCCTAGCTCCAATTAGTGTTATCAAACTGCTATGATGTTGCATCTTCAATACCGAGGAGGCATTATCTCTGTTTATTAATACATTTATCGATTCAATCAATTAATCAACCAATCAATCAATCAATCAATCAATCAATCAATCAATCAATCAATCAATCAATCAATCAATCAATCAATCAATCAATCAATCAATCAATCAATCAATCAATCAATCAATCAATCAATCAATCAATCAATCAATCAATCAATCAATCAATCAATCAATCAATCAATCAATCAATCAAGCAATCAATCAATCAATCAATCAATCAATCAATCAATCAATCAAACAATCGATCGATCAATCAATCAATCAATCAATCAATCAATCAATCAATCAATCAATCAATCAATCAATCAATCGATCGATCGATCGATCGATCGATCGATCGATCGATCAATCAATCAATCAATCAATCAATCAATCAATCAATCAATCAATCAATCAATCAATCAATCAATCAATCAATCAATCAATCAATCAATCAATCAATCAATCAATCAATCAAATCGCAAAAAACTTTGGCTGCTCCATTTAATAGTGAACTTCTATATTTCTACTTAGTATTTTGTATAGATATTCCCATTGACACCTGCATTTTGTGAAAGAATGAGCAAGATCATTAAACCAAACAGTGTAACAAACACATTAACTTGCCCATGATAAAAAAAACCAACAAGTCTAAGTATACATTGTAATCTCAAGACGCTGAAGTATGTATACATGTATATATAACAATCATTGACTATTAATAGAGCAGTGCAAAGATGGCACGAGAATGAAATTAGTAAATCTATCGCGAGTGTAGTGGCCTATATATAACCAAGAACTTTAGGCCTATACGTGGAGAGGATGATTTACGGTACCTTGGTAATAAACGCTGGTATCTGCCACTCTACAGAGTGGCAGATACCACCCTTCAAGGCCAAGGTGGCGATATATGCCATTATCTGAGCTAACCGTATTATTACCCGCACTGTTATATAAACTTTGTACACGTACATAATTATATATGGTTTGTTTTCTGATTCTAAATAAACCATATTTCTGAATCCAAGAACGATATACTAAATATTTTGTGCAAATTATTATGATCTTTCGGACTATGTGGAACCTCTTGCTAAAAATAAAGCGATGGCACATGACCGTACATCGCCTCATAAATTAAGGAGCTGAACCCAAATTTTGCCGGTTTGAGGTGGTGTATATGTAAGGTCTTGTCAAGTAAAAAAAAATCAAAAAATCCGAGTAAAACTCGGATTAGCCAGACACCACTCACCCACCCACCCCCTATTCATTTTTTAAGCATGTACAAAAACACACACAAAAAATCCGAGTTGGGATTGGCCCACCCACCCTTTTAGAGTTTTTCTCTAAATTTTGATTTTTTTTTAAAGGACCCCTTGCTCAACGCATGCGAAATAAATTATCATCGTTAAGATTGAGTTAGTTTTTGAGGGCAATAATGCCGTGGTAACACTTCATGCACACAATGCTACCGTGCAAAGCCAAAACGCAGTATCTGCTTACAAGTACACTCTAAACAATAAAGGTTCTTTAAAATGAACCCTTTAATACTATTACCATGCAACCCCTGGAGAACCCTACAAGGGTTGCATGGTAATAGTACTGAAGGGTTCCTTCTGAAGAACCTATATTGTTTAGAGTGTAGTTCGGTTGGTCGGTCGGTCCAAGAACATTATATATAGAAGGACAGACAACTTCGCACGCCGCCATTCATTAAGGAGATCTTATCAGTGTCGGGATCCCCTATCCCGCGTCATTACTGGAACATGCAAGCAGTACCTGACGAAAATAAATTCATCCGCATTTTGAAAGAGAAAATTACAGAGCCAATACAAGCAAGCAGTTTTCTTTACTATCAACAGCAGTACAGGTTTATCTAAAAACACTGGGAACAAACTTAGAACGTATGCGAAAATAAAAATAGATTTTAAAATGGAGGAGTATATGAAATATGGACCAGGCCCAAAACTTAAAAAATGCATTGATCAGATTAGAGTTAGCGGACATGATCTAGAAATAGAACAAGGAAGAAAGAGCCGTCCTAAATCCAAGCCAACCGAAGAGCGCTACTGTCGTCATTGTCTAGATAAGGTATAGAAGACGAAAATCACTTTATAGCAGTGTGCCCTCTATACCGAGAACTAAGACAAGATCTTCTGTCTCACAAAAACATTCCTCCTGGAGTTACACCTTTTCTGGACTGGTTTAGATCTGACGATCATGAACTCCATTACAAACTAGCTATTTTTATTCAACGTGCATTTGAATAACGGAAACACACCTTATATACAATTAATTTCAAGGGAACGCGTTTTGATCCATACCCGGGTTCGCAGTTGTATTATTATTTGTATTATTATGATCTAACTTGTATGATTGTGTATATGCATAGGCCTATATATAGCAATGTACCTATTTGACAGTAGCTCCATATATTATACCCATGTAATAACTGATACAAACTATGTTTTTGTGGCCAGTACGATATTATGATTTGTTGTGCTAATAAATTTGATTTGATTTGATTTGATTATCATTAGCCCCAACCGCTGATAGCGGAGCCTATTTACGATGATACATGCAAGGACGGTTTTTACGGCCCAGTTTCCAAGCAAGGAAACCGAGTTGCCCTGACCTATATCATCTATATGTCAGCCCAGATACAGAACTCCCTTGTTGTGGTACACATGCACTTTGAGACTGTTCCGATTGTCCACGTGCTATGCTTCAGAATGGCGTTTAAACTGAGAAAATCGTATATTTTTTACAATTTCACACCACAAATACGAACTGTTCATGTGTTTTTCGAATTTAATCATAATTATAAATATCACTTTTTTTTTAATACCAGATTGTGGTAACGGTAAGCTGTATATAGACGGTTTTTAGTGCACTATTTTTAGTGGTGATCCGCGCCAAAAAATCGTTACCAGCATTTGATTTTTCTAATCAGAATTTAAAAGTGCGTTGTTTCAATTTAATAATTAGCCTACTATTATGCCTCATGTGACATATTCAATATGGCTACTTTGCCCGCGTGACTGAAATCCAATCTAGGTGAATAATCTTACCATATGCATATATTGTTATTCAAATGAACATATTATTATTTAAAGTAATCTAAAATTTTTGGTTGGTCGGTCGCTTGCTCGCTCGGTCAGTCAGTTACTTATTTAGTCGTTAGTTGTTTAGTTAATCAATCAATCAATCAAGCATATACATGTATAAATACTTTTTTTTATGCATGCATCTTGTGAAAGAACGAGCGCGATCACTGAGCCGAAAATAACTTGCCCATTATAAAAAAAACGCAAAATGTATATTGTAGACGCCGTGACGCCATTTAAAGTATATAACATATGACTACTAATAGAACAGTGCAAATCTAGATCGAGAAAAAACACTACATATATAACAAGTGGAGTGGTCTATATATAACCTACATGCAGTAACGGGGTTATTTATTACTGCTTTATCTATCAAAACCAAAATAAATAAATCCCCAAAATAAATCCCCAAAATACCACAGAAAGCTGCTCACAGTGTTAACTCAAATTGTTAATCCTAGAAGCGTCGAACCCAGATTTTGTCAGTTTGAGGTATATACGTCTACGCATCGCCTATACAAAATCATCATCGTTAAGATTTTTTAGACTAATAACGTTACTTCTTTGTCGTGGTTACTTCAAAACTCCACGCACCCCTCAAAAAAATATTTTACGCCTTCAGTATCTAAGAGTCGAATGTGTCACTGTCTTCGACGTTGGGCCGACGTTGTACAAATGTTATACAAATGCTTTGTGCTTGCTGGGTATCTAACCCTCTGGTTGCTATAGCCTCGTTATTATGGTTCTAATCGACGTTATGTTTGTTTTTCACTTCAGACGTAGAACCATGCAATATCCTCAAGGTGTATTTTTTGTAAAGGTTTCAAGTGCACTTGAAGTAACGACTTCAAGTGATAGCCATTATCCATGGAAAGATAGTACTGCTCAGCAAAGCCAGAAGGCAGTATCGGCTTACTTGTAAAGTGAACAGATACCGTTTTTTGGCTTTGCACGGCAGACTAGTAGTCTCTTTTTTGCTGAATTTTTAAATCAAGTATGGTCTTCGATCCCTTATTTAAAAAACAACTGGATGACGGGCGGTGATTCATTGGCTCGGTCTAATGACAGACTGAGCACCATCTTCCATTATTATTAGTTAGGTGCATGGACTTGTATCACATATCTCTTATTATGTTCTTAATTTTCCTTAATCCTCATATACCACACTTTGTAAAAAATGAAATGAATCGGGCTTTAGGCCACCTTTGTGCACATATAGGCTAAACTGGGCCAGGAGAACCTCCTGAGGATGGTGAGATGATTGAGATGACACTGTCCTCCAGACACAGGATTCGAAATTCGAGCCCTGGCGGTCTGAGGCCGAGCACGCTACCTCTCGGTCACGGAGGCTCCCCACAATACTGACTACCACACTTTGTAAGCAAATCTCTCAAATCCAGTTTAGCGTATATCCTGAACTGAATCAAACCCCAACCATTCTTTCCATCACGAATTTCGATAATGAAAACAAAACATTTTATATCGCGTATACTAAATAATTCGCAGCAAACACGATACATTGAACCGGTGTTGATTTAATGTTGGCACAGCGTCGCAGACGCTGGACCAACATTAAATAAACACCGGGTGAACGTCTCGTGCTTGCTTGGGATTTGTAAAACTAATTAAAATTTGAACGTCTTCTATAAATAATAGCTGGACACAACATGCATGACAGCTCGGCCGAATATGTGCACAGATTTAAGAGGCTATGGCACGCCATGCGGTATCTGAATAATTATATGAATACTTACTCATTGTCGATTATCACTGGACCAGCTATTAACACTTCATCTGCCAAGGTATCACATTTTATTCTCACCCACTTAAAGTTGTGCCTCGCTAGCGCGACCCACCAATTCAAGCGGGCGAAAATTACTTATATTATTGTTTAATTTGAGATCAACCTTATTGCAAATGTTGATGTTTAAACACACGTTTCATTTCCAATAACTGAGATTTAATCTGTTAATGAAACGGATTAAAAGCAACTACAGTCGTGTTTAACGCCTTTAGGGTTAAGTACAATAACGTCCCCTAAATCCGTAATCTTACGGATATCTACTTTTTCAAAAAATCTATATTTTTTTCGCGCGAAAAAAAAAGATAAATAAAGATCGGAAATATTAACATCGGAGCGTCGGCTGTGGGTCGTGGAACCCGGAGGGTTTGACACAGTTTATTTACACGGGCATTATCTTGAGCTCGGCTGTTGAACAATCGCCGGACAGGTACCCAGAAAACACACAACATTTGTATAACATTTGTACAACGTCGGCACAACGTCTTCGACGTTGGGCCGACATTGTACAAATGTTATACAAATGTTTTGTTTTTACTGGGAGGTATCAAGTCCGCCGTCCGTACGCGGGGCGGGATCCCGGTCGGGCCCGCGCGCGCCACGTCTGTGTCCGCGCAGGGGATTCCCCCGCGCGCCGCACCCTCCGAGCGCCAGGGGGTCACATTGACGCGTGGTCGGATTGATCAGCTCTGCAGGTTTAGACGGGTTATTGTTTTTATTGTTTATTGATGTGTGTTATTGATGTTTTTGCTCGTATAGTTATTTATTTTGGAGATGCATAATAATTATAACATGTGCAAATTAAAATAAAAAGTACTGCCCCGTCCCTACAAGGCTAGTTTAAGAGCTTAAATTATACGTGAAAATACGTAAACTTTATGAAAATTAAAATTATTATATATTAACTTAAATTTATTATTTATGTTTCCATACGCGAGTTATTATCTTTGGAGTTGCATAATTATTATAACTTATGCAAATTCAAAAAAAAACACTGCTTCATTGAGTCACTTCATAGCTGTATACAATGATATAATCTTGAGCTTAATATACATAAAATTTATGGAAATGAAAGTATTATATATTAATTTGAATGTATTATCTATTTTTGCAAAAACGAATAATTAGCGTGATTGAAAAGAGTGGTCTTGACTGTCAACACATAAACTCCTTGAGTTGCCAAGGGTGGTCGGCCGGCGCGAGTGGTCCGCCGCCCATTACGAAACACGCAGACAGCGCGCAAATATCCTTATCTGGCCATGCCGACCGGGACGGGTCCGGGCCTGCCCCGGCCTCCCACCCGCCTGCCAGCGCGCCAACCAGCCAGCCGAATAGGCCTCATCTGCTCTGCAAAGCCGAAAGGCGGTATCTGCTTACTCTGCGAGTGAGCAGATACCGCCTTTCGGCTTTGAACGACAGTACTTGTGTCAATTGCAAATGGAGTACTTCTGACCACTTGAGCCGACAAAGGTTGAATGTCCTGGGCGCAGGTTTACACGGGTACTGAGCTTGTCCCCGCGGAGAGTGCAAGACGTAGACCCATGATTGGTTTATTACTGGGCCAGCGTCGCTGACAATGGGCCAACGTTAAAAATAGATTGGGTCAATGTCTCTAGTTTTCTTGGAGGCGCAATTAGCCTCGGTCAGCCTGATTGATCACCACAAATGACCGGACAGGTCCTACACTGCGTGTGACAAGTCAGCGAGTAGATACGCAGCAGACACGATCAATGAAACAATGTTGTTTTAATGTTAGACCAACTCTTCGACACTGGCCCAACATTAAAACTATATTGTTTTACTGTATCGTCGGATCAACGTTATGCAAGCATTCGGTCAATATTGAAGTCTGTTGGTCATTGACCCACAACGTTGGTTTAATACTGGGCCATCATCTTAGACGGTACACCAACGTTATGAAATAGCTGATTGGTTTTATGCAATACAAATATTGTCTATTATATTTTCTTCGACGTTGGTCCAAGATTATATAAATGTTATACAAGTGTTTTTTGTTTACTCGGTTTGTAGTTGATGATGCTCAGATAATCTAATTTTTCAACTTAGGTCATAATTTTTATGCATTTTTTCATAAATGGAAATATTTTGGCTATATCGGCTTCTAGTGAAGCGTAAAGTATCATTTAAAGCAATTCAGCACAACACCTTGCGGAATTGATTTTTTTTTGCGTCACACATTGCAGTACAAGTCACAGACCCAACGTTGGGTTTTGAATGTCTATGTATAGGCTTAGGGCCTACACTTTTGATTTGATTGATTATGGTTTACATTGTGAAATATAATATAGGTCCAGTTCAAACAATTGAATACAATTGAGAGGAAGAAAAAAAAGAAAAAAAGATAAAAAGAAAAGAAGATCACAAGAAAAAAGAAAGGAAGAGAAGTATATAAGAAAGGAAAAAAGGAAAGAATAACTTTAAAAAATAATGACCAGGCACTATAATGCAATTTCATTAAAAATGCATAGATATTCTTTTCCAAGATTTTCAAACTACTATAACTGACTTTGACAGCGAGTGGTGATGCATAACACCATTTGTCTTGTGTGCCACACGGCGCAAATTTGATGCCACGACGTAACCGCTGAGCTATTACGGAGCCAGTTCTCACACGTGTATAGCAATCCGGAAGTGCTCATAGTAATTGGAGTGATTTGTATTTTCTGTTATTTAGTGTCACTGGGGATTAAAGTGATAGCCGCCTGACAGAATTTTTCAATCCAGCATCCACCCTTTGAGCTCTTTGACCGCATTTGTCTACCAGAAATACATCGATTAAAAAAAATGACATCGTTGCACAACTATCATTCTAGCAACCCTCCGAATTTGCTGTTCAACTTTGTGTAAATTTTATTCGCGCCAGGGTATGAATCGCGGCAGCGATTCATAACTTGGCGCGAATAAAAATACAGTTCGGTAACTACAGCGCGCAGAGGGTTTGCGCCGTTATAATTAGTAACAGTGTAATTTATGGGCCCGCTGTCTCCGGCACTACAACAGTGTGGATTTTACCCCCTGCCAAGAACTCAGAGAGACTCTTTCCGGGCAAAGGCCGTCAAAGGTGAATAAGTGAATGCGCAATGGGATAGGCCTATTAACCCTTTAACCGCCAAATTATAAAATTTGAATTTTCACCCACTTGAAATTGTGTCTCGCTGACGCGATCCACAACTTCAAGTGAAAGAAAATTATTCAGATTTGACAAAATGGAGGTCAACTGTTTTCAAATATTGATGATTGGTTTCATATTTTATTTTTCAACATGTTTAAACGGTGGTACTTAATGTGCTAATAAAAAATGAAGACCAGAAAATATGCGGCACCGGCGGTTAAAGGGTTAAAACGCAATAAGTTGCAGATTATACATGACCAGGTGCTAGTGAAACGGATTTTTTATTCAGACCACGCTCATTTCAAGTTTGTGGGCTTCATTATGCTGGATAAATTCACATTGTTGGGTGACATTGATAATCGATTTTGTTCGTGATTACATAATTGTACATCAAACGTGATTTCTGGCTGAGGGATCGAAAAAAATGGTTGTGAGGATGATTAACACAGAAACGCATTCTGCCTCAGAGAATATGAAAATAATCCATGCAGAGGTTTCAGATATTAATATAAAGGATAGATATTATATTTTATATAAAACATGGTGATTGATGGTCATATCAGGGAGATGTGAGCTTTTTACACCTCACTGATCATACTAATGTAAATTAGAGATTTCGCAAACTTAATTCAAAAAGCAAATCATTCAATATGATGAGCACATTATTAACACATAAATACGTTCCAACAAACATTATTTCTGACATTATCTCGGAGGATGATAGCGTTTAAAGGGTTCCAGGACAGAAACTGTAATACATATATGACAGTAGGTTCACCCACAGCAGAGAGCCTCCCGGCAAACACGAGACATTCAGCCAATGTTATTTTAATGTTGGGCCAGCGTCGCAGACGATGGCCCAACAGTAAAACAACATTGGCTCAGCCCCGCACGAATACTACCTCACCTGGATATAACAGTGTTGATGGGCCAACACTGGGTCAATGCTGGTCCAACGTCGGTGAAGTTGGGCCAGAATCTAGCCAGTGCATGTTTATGGCACAGAGCTCTCCTAATATAAACTTGTGACCGATGTCACGTCACTGTAGTTGTATTTGATATATGGATGTAGTGTGTGGAATTGGTATCGATCATTGTTATAGATACATGTTATACTATAAAACCTATAAACAGAAATAAAATAAATACAAACATAATATATAGATCTCTTGGAAATGAAAGGGTTCTATTATATCTGTCACTTTCGAGAGCCTATTTAACCCTTAAAGCACTGAAATGTTTTTGTATGAACCATGGAGACCAAACGGTTTTTTCAATTTGAAATCTTGATAAATATGTCTTAGTTAGATTTCCACTTCGTTTGAATAGCTATGTTATGGGTCTACGGCCATTATCAATAGTTTACTCTGTCAGTGCGGGGATCGACCTTAGACGTCAGAATCTGACGTTTAAAGGCGTCAGATTTTGACACAAAGACCCAGGTATTATAGTACCTCTGCAATCTAACTTTTTGGATCTCTAAATCTTTGTTTTTTTCTTCGACCATAGATGGCATGAATTACCCAGCGGCTTTATTATACCATCACTTCGGTGTCATGATCATAATGATAAGTAATAAAATATAATATCATCTGTCAAAAAAGTCATTGCCGATTTTATCGCACTATTATTTGACTGTCAGGAAGTGAAAATGCGTATTGATATGATGCATCTTCACCTGATGAATAAGTCCTGAACATTTTTCAATTAAGTCAGCAAATAAAATTGATTTCAAAAAAGAAAACTCTTACAATACCATTGACTATTAGTCCCGCTTATTGTTCAAGACAGTATAGATTTGGTTAATTTCAGTTGATATTTTCGTGGCAAAAAAACAGTGCACTTAAAGGTGGAATAGTATACCCGTGCTGAAAGGGTGAAACGCACATCGACTCACTGTCGATTTAATGTTGGGCAGACGTTTGCGACGTCGGCCCAACAAGAAATCAATACTGGGCCGGACCCCCGTTTTTGTTGGGTATCAAACGTAATCATCTGGGACCATTTGATAAGCGCCTGAACCAGAAATAATCTGGTTTGCTGACATCATTGCTTTGTACAAGGACGCTTTCAGCTGTCAGGTATTATATCGCCACTTTGATATCAAAGGATCGTATCTGCCGCTTTACAAAGCGGCAGATACGATCTTTTCATACCAGGGTGACGATAATATATTATGCCGGTTGTCTAAAGACTCTTCAAACTTCATTGCCACACGTTATATTTGCCATATTTCCCATGCTTATGTCACATTTTATTCAATATCACATGAGAGAACTTATAACGATAACGATGTTTTTTTATCAGTAAAAAAATGTTCTTAAAAATAAAGTATTTTCCATTATATTGGTGGCGCAATACACAGCACCAAGCAAATGTTAACTCAACCCTCTCAACGCTGAAATACTTTTTTATAAACCATGGAGACTGAAGGTTTTTTTCATTTTGAAATTATCATATGTCTTAGTCAGCTCTTTTCGCTGCATTTGAATACCATATGTTACGGGTCTACGGCCATTAGAAATATATTTACTTTTTCAGTGCGGGGATCGACTTTAGACGTCAGATTCGGACGTCTAAAGACGGTCCCCGCACTGAAAAAGCTAAAGATACAGGAGGGTTGTTAAAGGGTGGATTAATCCAAGTGTACCATAGCTATATAAATAGCTCCTGAGGTAACACGATTATAATATATATATAGTTATTGTATTTTGTATCACACACTTCATGATATCACATCATTCACAAGGCTACCATTCCACGTGTCCGGTTGCCGCATGCGGTTGCCGTACCCTTCTATCCAGATTAGATGTACAGAGTTCTTTCCATGTGTCCGGCAAACGTGTGCGTCAAAAACACCTGCGTTTGAAGATCCAGCGATGTTGGATTTCTGCGGTTGCCGCATGCGTTTTCCGCATGCGCTCGCCGCAGGAAAACTCCCTTGTGACGTCATTATTATTATTATTTCAGCAGTTCTAGGAAACTCCGCAATAAATATTATGACGTAGGAAGGAATCTCAGTTCCAGTACGCGTTTGGCCACGCGTTTGTCGGACACAATGACATGAGAAGGCAGCTGCATGTGGTTGCCGGATGCGGTGCGACAACCGCATGCGGCAACCGGACACATGAAATGGCGGCCTAATGTGTATCCAGGCTTCAAATCTTCAAATGATCCTTCTCCATTTACTCGTAAAAACTTGATTTGTTAGGAACATTCGTGACCGAGAAGTAGCATGCTTGACCTCAGACCAACAAGGCTCGTACAAATCGTGTGTTTGAATGAGTAAATCTTGCTTTTTGTCGCTTGCTGCATACTGTAGTAATATTGCGACACAGGGAAGCCAAATGTCGCATGACACGACCAAGGGATTTTTGTGCAGAACTATGCGGGCAGAGCTAAACACTCCAGGATTGAACAGTGTGGCACACTGTTTATGCACAACCATGATGGCATTACAATCATCGGGCCCGGCTGAGATTTACGGTGACAGTTCAGTTCAATGCACCGACATATATCACCTATAATTTTACACTTAGAACGATTACAATTTATTTTCCAAGTTATACTGCATTCATAAAGCCTATCCAAGTCAGCTTGAAGTAGCATGAAATCCAAGTTGTTTTTTATTTTGTTGTATACTTTTGCGTCGTATGAAAATAAAACCATTTTAGAAAAGAAACAAGATAAAGGCATGTCGATTATAAATAAAATAGATAGAAATCGTCCCAGAATTGATCCCTGGGGTTTCCCAGAGAGGGCTGATAACCATTCTGATGTATGACCTTCTAAAACAACACGTTGGATTATGTTGGTCAGATATGAATTAAATTAAGATAAATATTTGTATTAATTACAAATAATTAAAGTTTATGGAGGGAGTAGAAGATTGTGATTTACAGTTAAGTCAAGATTATGTTATATCAACCTGGCCGGATAAATCTAAAACATGTTTCGACAATGCAATACATTATACTTAAAAATACACCTTAAGTTTCCATAATTTTAGATACACAGTTCAGGAGCGAAAAAATTGCACGCTAGTTTTAATGTTACTTTTGTCCACTTTTTCCTGTGAATTGGTACCACGCTATTAGATAATTTCCATTTCTTGAGGGCGGGGGCCCTGGTGGAGTGGTTAAAGCTGCCTGCTTGGAAAGTCGGATATTGCGGGTTCGAGCCCCACTCTGGCATTCAAGTTTCAAAGAAACAAAATGTTTCTTCTCCACTCACTCGTGATGATTCAATATTGTGGGGAGCCTCCGTGACCGAGAGGTAGCGTGCTCGGCCTCAGATCGCCAGGGCCCGAATTTCGAATCATGTGACTGGAGGGCAGTGTCATCTCATTCATCTGACCATCTCCAGTTTAGCCTACATGTGCACAAAAGTGGCCTAAAACCCCATTCATTTCATTTTCCTTTCATTTCCATATTCTGCACTCAGAAAATCGAGATGACCATCTCGACCAATCTGAAGCCTATGATATATCGTAACTCCTACGAGAAAACGGGCTCTGAGATTTATCACATCTAATTATAAACCAATATCCTTGTTATGTATAGTTCAAAAGTAACGAAATTATAAACCATATGATTTTATAGAATCAGCATGATTTCATGAATGGTAAATCGTGCACAACCCAAGTTTTAGGCGTATGCGATAATGTTGGTAAAGTTTTAGATAAAGGCAAACAGAAAGACATGATATTTTTTTATTTTTCGAGGGCATTCAATTCTTTGAATCGCACCATGCTGTTCTATAAGTTGAAAAAGATAGGTTTTAGTGGTTAAGTGATTATCTCAACAACCGAAACCAACGTGTTGCATCAAGTGCATGTGCATCTGAATGAATCATCTGGAGTGTCACAGGAATCCATTTTAGGTACACTGTTATTTTTAATTTTTTACTCTTGATATGCCTGATATAGTGTAAAGAAATTATATATTAGGCATGCTTGCAGATGGTGCTAAGTGTTTTCGACTAATGGTTGATATTAATGATTGTATATATTTACAAAAATGACTTTATCGGTGGTCCAATTATTGTAAGCTTGACTTTGTTCACGAAAATTTACAAACCTATTAAGTTTTTTACACAATTATTGCTTCTACCATTGCAGAATGTTTATTCCTTTGTCACCTAGGTATCACTGTTGACTGCTTCTTGACACATAATATTTATATATAAAAACGTGATTAATAAATATAATAAAGTAAATTACATGATTAGGCGCGCAGTTGGTTACAAAGCACCTGTGTCAGTCACGTTAAATATCTTTATTACAAAACTGTAGTATTTATGATAACGTAATAATGTGTACATATGAACATATTGCCAGTTTCATTTGAAGAGAAATGGCAGACATGAAAATGCTTTTCAAATCAATGTACACGACATCTTTGTCCAGTAGTGTTTCTGACCTGTTAAAATGTTAAATATCGAATCCGAGACTTCGCTCTAACCACAAAAGTCTCCTTTTGGAACATAAACTACAAGAACAGTGACAATAGAATTGTTACTTGGTGTATGGAGATAGTAGACTCTCTACTATACCCAAGCTTATTGGAACAAATTGCCACCAGAATTGCGTTTGCATCATTAATTTAATATTTTTGTTGATCAGTTAGACGTTTATATTATAACAAGATCAAAGATAAATTTTCCTGCAATGATCAGCCTATGTTCATGGACAAGCAATAATAGTCGATATCAGGCGAGTGCGTGTTTGTAATGTGTATTTATTCCAAATCTATTTTTCACCAACATACGTTTATTTAACACATATTTGTATTTATTGCATCTTTATGCTTTTAACTCTTTAACCGCCGGTGTCGCATATATTCGGGTTTTCATTTTTTTATTACCATATTAAGTACCACCTTTTAAACATGTCACAAAGATAAAATGTGACATCAATTAGCAATATTTGAAAACAGTTGACCTCCATTTTGCCAAATCTGAATAAATTTCACTCACTTGAAGTTGTGGATCGCGTCAGCGAGACACAACTTCAAGTGGGTGAAAATTCAGATTGAATAATTTGGCGGTTAAAGGGTAACCCAAATATTACTTACTTTATGGGTACAAATTTTGTACAACGTACTTTTATGTAAAATATAGTATTTAATTATAATGGGTATCAAACTCGCTAATTGGTTTCCAGTAACCTAGAGTGATATCCTATGCATACACTTTTATTGCACATTTATGTGACTTTTTCTATTGTGCTATATTGTAGATAATGTAATTTGATGTGTATATGCATCAAGCTTAACGATGAAGAGATAAACAAACATTCAAGGCAGTGTGGGTCTTTTTTACCGGTATTGGTCCAGCATTGGGCCAATGCCGGGCCGTGTCCACAGGTCAGCAGGGTGATCGCACGATCTCACCACAAACGGGTAATTGTCAAGTCCGCTCGAAGGGCGCAAGGCCCGCTATAATCTACCGCGAGCTGATTTACAATCGATCCGGATCGATCAAAATGTATCGAACTGCACCGCGAGTCGCACGGTGAGCACGGGACGTTGAGCCAGTGCTGGCGTAATGCTGGTCCAGCGGCATAGCCTGGGTGACCCGCGAATATTTCGCGAACGCCTATTTTTCGCGCCGATACTAATACTATTGATATCTTCACATAATTTGCGGTATCAACTGGATCGTATCTGCCACCTTACAAAGTGGTCCATACGACCTTTTAATACCAAAGTGATGATGCTGATATGCTTAATTGTTCACACGCATATACGGATATATACAACACTTTTGTTTTAATTTTATATTTTCATTATGATATTTTCATCCCCTGTATACTGGTTTGACTCTCAGACCGATCATCTCAATGGGCTTCATCAATAATTTGAATCAAGCTAATTATTCTACAGGACCCCCCCCCCCCCTCGTCTAATTGATCATACATGATGTACAAATTAAGGCTATATATGAAAAATGTCAAGTAAGTAAGCTCAAAACATAATTTTTTGCGAAGTACGCGAAATTGTGTGGAGAATTGAGGTTTGACGGTGACTTTGGTGCCGAACAGAAGCCGATCCTAACGAACGTGACCGATATCTGTCACGCCCAGCACTCTTTAAAAACAAGGATCAATGTCAACACTTGAGGCGCAAGAGCCGTATATATAAACATGACGGAACTGACAATTTTAAATGTCACACATTTCTATACATGCAAATTACATTCTCTCTTTATAAAACGATAAATACAGAAACGATAAATACACATAATCCTAATACTCTTGGGCACATCTTGCACATTGGTAGACACATTGCAATGTATTAACCCTTACAGCGCGGGGATAGACTTCAGTCATCATAATCTGACGTCTGTAGACGTCAGATTCTGACGATTAAAGTCGATCCCAGCACTGTAAGAGTAAAAATATTTCTAATGACCGTAGTCCCATATCACAGGTATTCAAATGAATCGGAAAGAGCTAACCAAGACAGTTATGATAATTTCAAATTGAAAAAAAACACTTTGGCCTCCAAGGTATTCTTTAAAAAAATCAGCGCTTTAAGGGTTAACTTTATCTGAAGTAGTAAACGTAAAAGCAATTATTTAAATTATGTGAAGCATAATATTATATTAAAAACAGATATATTATATCTGTTTTTTTAACCGCTTCAAATGTATGAAAAGCGTTCATACTCACATAATCAAAATCGGTGAGAATACAAGACGAAGTAGTGTTTGTTTTATCGCAGGTGCATGCAAATTTCATAAATTGCAGTCAAAATGTTTGTTTGTAAAATAGGCAATCTAAAAACGCTAAAAGTTGTCACTCACAGCGAATAGGTAAATACATATTGCGATTTTCCCGATATAAAAGGTGATGGAAGAAAACTGTTTTCGATAATTCTAGGACTAAGAACAGGAGTAGGTGGAATCATTGTGGAGAGCGTGTGCACGCAGGCATATTTATTTAAATGCACAGTTGCCGTCTTGTAATCTTTGAATTCTACATTTTCAGGGGAATTCAAATCTAGTGTAAAGCAAGGCGAAATGTTCATGTGCGCATTATACCCGTCACTAGGAGGCAAAGGGCGAAGTGATGCATCCCAGAAAACATGAGATGTCGGTGCGAAGTTGGTTTTGATAAAACAATGGATCTTCATTCTAGTAATTTAGTTCAAATTAACAATAGTTCTCATCATTTGATGACAAAAAATACATGACGAAAATGAAAGAAACACTCTCCAATCAAATTACATGTGGATGACGTTTACATCCACATGTAATGGTGTAATTGCAGACGTAATTGGAGCTCATGTTAACCATGAGAGGAAAACGATTGAAAGTGATCCGATCTTTATCGTATCTAACGTTAGAATAAAATGAAGTGCCGCTGTTAAAAATTTAAGGACTGCAAGCCGCTCATCAAAGAATTGTTTTCAATCGCCGAGTAAGATTTTAGATTAAATCTTGAATCAAGCCTATTTAAAAATCGTAATTTGAATTTTAAATACTTTTTTATAATAATATGGGCGGATTAAAATATTAGTGATTGAAACTTTAGAATATTTTTATAATAATTATAATATGATGCAAAATTTGTTATTGAAACTTCAGAGTACTTCTTTATAATATCAGCCGAAATATAGGCCTATATGCATTAGAAATATATATATAATTATCCAAGCCGCCTAGCCACCAAGATTGAAAAAAAACATTACTCTTCAAGAGGCGCCTAGACACCGCTTAGCTTACAAAAGTAGTTTAAAACCACATTCGTTCATTCACGTCGAGCGCGGAGTGATCTGTGTTATTTTTCCATCGTTTGAAGCTGTAATTGGTGACGCAATGTACAGTTCTACCTGAAAAACACAGAACAATTGACCACTTAACTATAAACCCCAACTTAACAATCTGAAAATAGATCTTATCTTGAATGCACATGTATCTCATTTCCATTCAAAAAGTGAGATAAAATTAAGATACTATTTATCTTAAAATGTTTAGGGAGACATTACACTTCTGTATTTTTTTGTTGGATGTACTGCCAAGTACATCAAACTTTTTAAAATAACGATATTTAATGTGATACTTAAGCATCATTGGTCCAAGTCTTTTTATCAGATTCTGAGGTCTAAAGTAGGTTTCCGCACTGTAATAGTAAAACAAGCATTAATGATGGCCGTAGACCCATAATATAGGTATTCAAATGAAGCGGAGAGAGCTAACTAAGACAGCTATGATGATTTCAAGTTGAAAAAAACCCTATGGTATCAATGGTGTGTACAAAAATATTTCAGTGTGTTAAGGGTTAGGGGCCCATCTCACTAAACGTTTTGAGCTTAAGATTATTTTAGCTTTCTTCCATTTTCATTAGAAAAGTTAAACATTTTTCGTTGGGATGTGGCACTGATCCTGTAGTCCTAATCAATCAATTGTAACAATAAAGACTTTCTGTCAGTTAGCAATCCCTTTAAGTTTATAATGCTTGAATACAACTTCTGAGCATCCGATATCGAAACGATGTTCATTTGAGTGAGGTGATGGTAACCGCTCAATGAATCAGATGTGAGCCTTAAGGCGAACACCTTATTCATTGAGCGAGTAATGTGTACAGAAACCACTGCACAAAGTGTGATGATTATAATAGTCGGCCCTCAAAGAACGAGGAAATTAGAGGACGTGCGTTTTTGTAATATATTTCTAAAAGATTTCAAATTATGTACGCTTTAGCGTATATTGGGTAAGTGGACACATACTAAATTTTTAAGAGAGAAAGAAACAAAATCTATACGTAATATTCTTTGATTTGTCATTATTGGAGAAGGTCAGAGATTTTATTGTCGAACATTTAATTACCATTTATCAATCATTTCTTTTTCGAATAACTATCTCAATTTCCAGTAATATATCTAAGAAAAGCAGGTGATATTATTTTAGTAATTTTATTGGCATAGATAAAACGCATTTTTATAAACAAGAACAATTTTGAAAGTGTAAATATTACTTGCTTACATTTAAAGGGTCAGTATTGCAAATATAAAAAGGGGTGTGAATGCAAGTCGTTGATGATCTGTCAATGATTTAAGTGATTACACAGAAACAAAAGTGGTGTGCAATTAACACCTTGGTGGACTCCTGACACATTAGCTGATGATTATCAGTTAAGCTAACGACTGGTCAAACTGAATAAGCACCCAGCTACACATGACTAAACGTGGCTAAGTGGAAGGTGACAAAAGGATGGCTGATTTAGCATCGTAGGTGTTTGTTTTTACGGACAATAATCGCCACTCAAATTAACCCTTTGGGGATAGCTAGAAATTATTCATTTTTTAAAGAAAGTGCTTAGCAGGTATTTTTTGTTTGTCACAAACAGCAATAAAAATAAAAAATACTAATACCGTTTCTAATTGAAAACGAAAGCCTATCTTGTTAAAATCATAGCTGTTATTTCCTTAAAATTATTAATTTAAAATACTTGTTGCCAAATCAAAATGCTACAAATCTGAACATATTTATATCGGTAATTTTAAAAGTTTAATTCATAAAAGATTTCGACAAGGCTTAATTTATAATCCCCCCATATATATATTGTCACACCAGGATGCAAGTAAGTAGTGATTTTGGTACACTTTTTGTATAAGTTTCTTTATGCTACACTGTAGGTAAGGGTTTCCACATTAAACAAGATGTGTACATATTGTTTTAAAATACAATGGGTCATAAAAAATTTAATTCGAAAACAATTACAACTAACTACCGGGTATTTATGGTTGTGAAAACAATGAGTTGTATACCTTTTATCTCAGAGTACTAATAGGCAATTAACTCTTTCGGTACCAAATGGGAATCATCTGCACGTCTTAATGAACATTTCTACATAGTCCGGTATGCCAAAAAAATACAAAAGAAACCAACATTTTTTATTTTTCTTAAATGAATAATTTGATAAATAATTAACGTAGTTATTTCCGTGTAAAAAGCCATACTTTTGATAAAATCAACCTTTTTGATGTTTTGTACTTTATTGAAAATAATTTTAAATAAAAAATATATTAAGAAATGTTGTTAAAATAGTAATTTTAATGACTTTCTCTACTTTTTTAACAATCCTATTTGAAGGTTTGAGCCTCATAAAAAGTCAATTTGTTTTTTTTTTATATTTTTTGTATTTTTTGTCAACAATGTGCGATGAGAATGGATTTTGTGCAGATGGGTGACAAAGTGATAAACGTAATTGGTAGATGTTGTAATTGCAGCCACAATTTGCTGCTTCAACCAGTGAAGATACTTAACTTAAACCTTTACAATTTTTGAATTGGAATTTTACCCCCTGAATCTCAAAACTGACAACTGACGCGATTCACAACTTCAAATGAGCAAAAATTATTTAGATTTAGCAAAATGAAGGTGAACGAATCAGAAATTTAATGACTAGTATCACATTTAACACATTAACGTGCTTAAAAGCTGATTATGTAATGTGTTAATAAAAAATGTAAAAAACAAATATATTCAGAACCGGCAGGTAAAGGGTTAACCTTTCTTGTCGCATTTATGCACCACATGGCAAATGTTGAACTGCATTTATTCAATTACCGTTGGCATCAAGTTCAACGACAATTATCTAGGAGGTTTAAAATTATATTTACTCATTTAAGTACTTTAACTTGCGGGAAAACGTTTGTTAAGACGCACGTTTGCAAAAAAAATCTTGAAAACCTACGCATTCTGTCATTGGACTTCAAAGACCAAGATCATAGGCTAGTAACATACCGTGTATATATCTAGTAATAATTACAATATGGTACAGTGCACGTTATGGTTTTGTTTGTATAATTACCCTGCCACCACCACCTGTGACATCAAGGCCAATTAAAAACGCTACTGAGGTAGTTACATATGGTACTTAATTACAAGTACTGTGTGTATAGAAGAGTTAGCTTTGTGCTCTATGTCATCTCATTGTCAAAGGGCTTCCGTGCATATACCCAGCAAATACGAGACATCAAGCCAATGTTGGGGCAATATTAGGCCAGCGCCGTAGACGTTGGCCCGTCATTGTTCCAACATCGGCCCGATGTCTCGTCTTTGCTGGTTAGCCACGCAGACACCCTTTCAGTACCGTATTAAATGTATCTGTAATATTTCTTTTTTGCTTATGTTTCATAACACTACATTTGCATTATAACGTTCTAAAGCCATACCAAATGGATGAAACATTATATTACGCAATGGTATTTGGAGTATATGATATTTAAACAATCAGTTCTTAACTTTCATTAAGGCAACATTGTGTTTATAGCTTTGTATGACTTATTTCCACTTGCTTGATATATGTCAAAACCTCAACGATGTAAATAAATGAATGATTTCGAAATTCGAGCCCTGGCGGTCTGAGGTCGAGCACGCTACCTCTCGGTCACAGAGGCTCCCCAGCAAACACGATAAATTTACCCAATGCTGCTTTAACGTTGAAATGTATCGTAAATAAAAAAAACTATGCCATTTAGCGTGTTCATTTTAGGGTCTACACCCATGTTTTCATACCTATATGGAATCCAATCAAACTAATTATAATGGCACTGGATAATTATAATGGCACTGGATAATTATTTTATTACTTTTTTTATGGGCCGCCACAAGTTTTATGGGAATCATAAAGCTGTCATAGAAAGTAAACGATATGTAGTTGGGTAAAATTTCGTAATTCCGTGACAGTAGCTTTTCTGTTGCTTTCATGATTGTTTTTCTTTCTAGGAACAATAGATAAAAATACCCTCCATGCACCTCGCAAAAGTGTGGGCGAAATTATGGGTCAAATATGTTATTCTATCCCCTAATTTAAAAACACAATTGAATGACGGCCGTGATTGGCCAATCTCGTCATGTAACGTGGGCCACTTTTCTGAGGCCCCAAAATTCAAAATGAGAGCCATTATGTAATACATTTTATTGGGTTTACCAAATAGGTATGGGCTATATGTAACTTATGTTTTCTATGTGATTTTTGGTCGAGAAATGCATTTTTTGTGTTTTTTGTAAGATCATTTCGCCTATATTTTATATTGCTAAAATGTATATGCCCTTCCATTGGATGTAAAGTTTGAAATCTGTTGGATTATGAACAAAGCTGATCCCTAATCGCTAAGTAATAACGAGTTGGAATTAACAGGCAATCGATTTCGATGATGACAAGAAACTATTCCGTATTTGATCGTGGATTTTCACTGTGTGCCCTCCAGTATAAACCTCTTACCATCTGCCAGGCTGGGGGATTCTACGGATTGTCTGCTGATCCCCCTGATCCCTCCGGGGATCCCCCTGATACCTAAACCCATAGTCCACAAGATCTCACACTTGTGTTGCTGGGTGATCACTCTCCTGTAGACACTGGGGTATTATTCTGCCGTGCGAAGCCAAAAGGCGGTATCTGCCTGTTTCACAAGTAGGCAGCTACTGCATTTTGGCTTTGTGGAACACTATTGAATGTGAATCTTGTGTCTGGAGGACAGTGCCATCTCAATCATCTCACCATCTTCAGTAGGTTCGCCTGGCCCAGTTTATCCTATATGTGCACAAAAGTGGCCTAAAGCCCGATTCATTTCATTTTTTACTATTGAATGTAAGTTCCAACATATATCAGTATTTCAGGATTGAAGTCATTTTTTAATAAATGACTTTTCGACGGGGGTGAATCTTTGCACTAAATCGTACCCTAGCAGTCAGAGTGTTACTCAAATGAGTGCCACTCATTTCGTTAGCTGCTGATGGACGGAAGGTGTATTCAGCTCACCAGAATTTGTGATCTGATCACGTTATTTTTTATGCAATAAGAAATCACCTCTCGATATTATATATAAAATAACTAATCACTAAATATATTTTTAAAGATTACACAACACATATTTCGGCTACATGTAGGAAGAATTGTGGCATTGATATTGATGAAAAATCTAAACACTTGATAGATTTGTTTAAAGATTGTACAACCCATATTTCGGTTACATGCAGGTAGAAATGTCAAATTTATTTGGCTTGTATTTGATGGGAAGCAACACAAATACCCGCTTAGCGTACTTTGTTTCAATGTTTGCGTAACTATATGCAAACATAAAAAGTATTCAATCTGAATAAACATTTCAAGAGGCTTATGCTGCATGTCATGCATTCATATAAATGTGAGTCTTAAAAAATGTCGATAAAACTTTTGGGAATGTTAACTTGTTGAGACTTCTGTTGAAAGAGAAACAAGTTGATAGGTGAGTTAATCTGTGGACGTCGTACGACAAGGGTGGATGCCTCATACGACCATAACCCTTTACCCGCTAAGTCATCTTATTTTAATTTTCACTCACTTGAATTTGTGTCTCGCTTCCGCGACCCACAACTTCAAGTGGGTAAAAAATACTAATATATTATTAAGAGTCAAACACTTGCATATCTTGATGTTAAAACACTCATCTTATTTATAATAACTGTGATTTAACCTGCTAATTCTAAGAGATTGAAAACCATTATATCTGCACTTAGCAGTGAAAGGGTTAACAATGAGGGGGGGGGGGGTCTGTAACGATTAAAAGTGAGATTAAGATTACAGACAGAGGTGTCGCTAACGAGTGATTTCAGAGGTTACGAAACAATGCTATTGGGGATTAAAGCCAGTGGCTACGTGCCCCCCTCCTCCTCACCCTCCTCTCACATCAATGATAATCTACCGCAGGTAACACATGGGAGGTCGTCTGCAGTAAAAAATACCTCCACAAAATTGGGACAACACCGGGGCAATGTCTGCGACGTTGGCTCGGTGTGGTCCCAATTTTGCCAACGTCACCCCCATCATGTCACGTACACCAGCGAATTTGATAGCGCTTGATCAAAATAGATAATTTACATGCATTGGATAAAATTGATTCCAGGTTATTTAAGCCTTATCGATACCAATATCCTGTCATTTTTATTTTATGGAGTAAATTAATAGCACCTTCCTCGAAACAACAGCTTTTATATCGCACAATATGGAGATAATGAATAAGTGAATCTATACACATGGGTGACTTCAAATAAAATCATACTTCGATTCATGAAACCTGGTATTTTTATCTATTACTTGATGACTCACTTATTTATTTATATAATAATCAGCTATTTGCTTTATATGTGTATCTAAAAATACCACACATGAGTTAAATTATTTATAGAGTACTTAAAACTATGTATTTTTAGTGCTGAAAGTGATAGATCGATACATTTCTTATCTCGCTTACTCATAACTTGCTGATAGCACCGGGCAAATTCTCGAGTGCCATTATTAATGGGTGTTATTTTAATCTGTCCAGCTGCATTGATACGGACCTCATGCTCATCTATCTCTGCTGACCCTTTCAGCGCGGGGACCGTCTTTATACGTCAGAATCTGACGTCCGTAGACGTCATATTCTGACGTATAAAGACGGTCCCCGCACTGAAAGAATTAAAATATTTCTAGTGGCCGTAGGCCCATAATATAGGTATTCAAATGAATCGGAAAGAGCTAACTAAGACATTTATGATAATTTCAGGTTGAAAAAAACCCTTTGATCTCCATGGTTAATACAAAAATAATTCAGCGTTTTTGGGCTTAAGGACTCACGGATCTGGCCTATGAATCCAGTCGGTGTACTTTGTGGACCTCACGGTGACATCAAACGTGATTATCCGAATGTATACATTGAATCAAAATGCTATGCATGGATAAAAGTGAATATTTGGTTTTTAAACCAGTTTGTAGTAGCATATACACCTTTCCGACGCCACAGAAACGCTGTAATGTATATCTAGTTTTCTGAAAAAAGGTATATAACGGTTATAATAATGTAGGCCCCAATTTTACAAGGTCCAATGAGCATCATTACTATGTGTGCATGTAGAAACAACTATTCTGCCGTGCAAAGCCAAAAGACAGTATCTGTAAAGTAAGCCCATATTGCATTTTGGCTTTGTGGTATTGACCAGACAAAATTCTCTAGGTCTTTGCAATTTTGCTTTCAATCATGACAGCAAGAAGGCACCAGCTTGCCAATTCCCCTCCCCCCAAAAAAAACAAAAAAACATAAGGCATTGATTCGATAGAAGGATCGGTTTTCACCACGTGTCAGATAAATCCAATGCACGTTGGGCCATCATTTCATCACCGTTGTGCAGACATATGCAAAACCAAAAGGCAGTATCTGCTTACTTTACAAGAGAGCAGCTACTGCCATTTGATTTCGCAGATCAGAATATTGCGTGAGCATAATTCGGAAGAGGACTTGACAATTCTCCTCATAATTTGAGCCTTCACGCCAAGCACTCTCATCGTACCGGGGGATTTTAATTTAGTAAATGTGTCAAGCCGCCACTTGACATTTTCCTCGTGACATTCAGGATTGTATTCAATACTTTTTTTTCCATACGGCACAGATTGTTCACACTTGGATCTCTGAAGAGGCCCACTCGATTCTCAGCGTGAGTGAAAGGCAAGAGACGATTTTCGTAACACGTCGCATTAAAAAAACTTCATTGGGTACAAACAAAATTATCTCATAAACTCACGTTTGTTATATTTTTGTATTATCAAAAAATATTGCTAATTAGCTAAGAACGGGATATATTTTCAACAGTTTTTAGACTCAAAACTAGATAGATAGATGATTCATTGACGCCATAAAATAACATTACTGACTTGCCATAAAAATATATATGAACATACAACAGGATTAGTTATGCAAAATCGCATTGATATCGACATGATTTGTATACACTTAAAACCAAGCTTCCCATTATATACTTAAATAAACACAGATTAGCTTAAAGTATGTATCACAACTACTCAAAATATAATTAAATAGCATTGGCTTGATATTTAGATATATGGGGGGACATAAATTATATGATTCCCGCTAAACTACACAGATATACAATGGCTATTATGTACTATTCTGCATATAATCGCAAACAAGACACGTAGAAACCTAAGAATTATATACAATTTTTCGTTTTCTAGAGTGTGTAAATACAATATTATGACCTATATGGTATTTAGTGGCACACAAGAAAAAATATATAATATAAAGTGCGTGTGGTATAGACAGACAGACAGACAGACAGACAGATATTTTATTGACAGAAAGAAAAGTCATTACAGACTTATTTGTCATAGTAATAAGAGAGATATATGTACATGTATATACAAGAATGTTAGTTTGTTAAAATCATATGAGTCAATATACATGGTATGATAAACAACTAAAATCATGTTAGGTGGCATTGCCATAATAAAAACTGGGTATTTCGGTGATACAAATGACTACTTCTTAAAATAAAATTAAAAGGCATAGCCAAGATAACATGGGGGTCTATCATTTTGCTTCCCGCACCAAAACCAGAGATAAAATAGCTACTATGTTTAATATACTAATTATATATAGTAGCAAAAAAGACACTCTGGAAAGCGTAGAAACCAAAAATATATACAGGTGCATAATTATGCTACAGTAACTGGAGTATGAAATAAGACAATGGTAAAAATTATATGGTATTTAAAAAATATATATATGTATATATAATATAAAGCAGTACAATTAATGTGGCAATCCGCGAAACAGGTAGCTCCGAGCCATGTGACCATGCAAGCACAGTCGCTATGAACTCGGAGATTCCCTGATAATGACTAGTGGTGTAAACTTAACAACGTAATAACAGTACTACTACCGTAACACAATATATACATACTAATAAAAGTCGGACATTGTGGTTCGTCGACTGCCAACAAAGTATAGCATCAGAACCATCCATATTATCGAGTGTTGCAGACTTGTGATGTAATAACAATTACAATTACGGATAATAATTATGTGTGCCATTCACGCAGGACATGGCACTCACACAATAACATTAAAGTTTATTTAATTAACTAGTGATTTATTACCTATATAGGCCCTCGCACAAAAAAAAACAACATTACAGCTTATTTTAATTCACTATATTGTTTATTTCATACCATTTCACTCACGACCTAGTTAGTACCACATACTCGGAGTTACAATCGAAGAAAAACATTCCCGACCTCATAGATAAAATCAGCTGACTTAGCAACTCTGAAATCATCCATAAGGCCCCACCTCGTCTGATAACAAAGGCGACGGAAACGTCCCTAACCGGCCCTAAAAAGCCAAATAATAAATCCGAGAGCAACAGCCGTCCTGATATGTGGTAATACCCAAGTCAGATCATGAAGGCATGATAATATGAATAATATAGCGATAGGTGACTTTGATTTATTATACTCGGTGTTTTTAACAATTAATTTGTTTAAAACAGCCATAGATAAATTGCGCTAGTGACTTCACCACTGTTATGTCTCTAGATGTCATAATTTGTAGAAACATTTCATTTGTCGGCTGTATATTGATGGTTGCGGTTACCGAGTTAAACAAGATTTTGCGTTCATTATTCATAGCGTTACAGTGGAGAAGAAGATGTATTTCGTCGTCAATTTCGTTTAATTCACACCTTGTGCATATTCGCTGGTTTATTGGAGTGATTGGATTATTGTATCGTCCTCTTTCTATATTTAGATCATGTGAGCTCATTCGGTATCTCGCCATTGATGTTATGAGATGGTTACCCCTTGTGTGTAAGATATATGGTTCAACACAGAAATACTTTTTTACTAATGCATATGTGCGCAGCTTACTCGAACTCTCAATATCTTTTCTCCACTGCTGTGTAAATATTCTAACAATTGATTCTTTAAATAAAAGCATGAATTTATTTGTATCCCCAATATTCTGTGATTCCCAAATTTGATCAAGCCCGGCTCGTTCGAGGACAGAGCGAATACGGGAACACCAATTCGTGAAGCCAATGCCATCTAGCTCAAGAAGCATATTGTAGGCATTTCTGACTGGATGGCTCTGAGATAGTTTTAGAATTCTACACCAATATTTTACGGCTTTTATGTGTTGTCGGATGATCAGTGGAAATCGTCCCGTGTCCCCATATATTGCAGGTGTAGGTGTTTGCTTTCTAACTCCAAGTGTAGATTTAATAAATTTTAGATGGATTTTTTCCAGATCGTTAACATCATCGCCTGTGTACCATATATCACTTCCATATTCTAGTATTGGCAATATTTGACAATCAAATGCCTTGAACGCAATAGTGGGTGACAATTTACCGACCACAGGACGGGACTGTTTACGTAGAGAAAAAATTGCTTTCCCAGCTTGGGAAGCAAGATGAGAAAAAGTTTCTTTTAACACGTTATTAGCAGACTTGGTGCTATACACCACACCCAGGTATTTATATTGTTCAGATTTTTCTATAATGTTATCACCATAGTGGAAGCTTCCGTGTACTTTTGTGTAACGCTCATTGAAGATTAGAACTTTTGTTTTAGGAATGCTTACTATGCTATGCCAAAGGGAAGCATATAAATACAGAGCAGTTAGCTGTTTTTGTAATCCCTCAGCAGATTCTGAAAAAAGGACAAGGTCATCTGCAAATAACAGATATACCATTAGTAAGGTGTCCACAGGGATACCTTGATCTTGGTCAAATGTTGCGGATATGTCTTGTATAAAATCCGTGAATAGTTTGGGACTGAGCATACCGCCTTGTAGAACCCCATATTCGCTTTTTAATATGTCACTGGTACGCGAGTCCCATTTTACACGACACTCTGCTTTAGAAAACATGCTTCTTATTATGTTTAGCAAATTGCCGTCTATTCCCCTGTTTAATAATTTGTAGTATAATGCTGTTCTATCAATATAGTCAAATGCTTTTGTGAAATCGACAAAGCATGTATACAGGGGTTTAGAAAGACACCTTTGTTTATCTATGATGGCACATAGTATGAATATATTGTCCGTAGTTCGCGAATTGCTTTTAAAACCAGCTTGATAAGGATCATTATCATTACACACTTCGTTTTTAAATGAGAGTCTGTTATTAAGTATAGATTCAAATAGTTTCCCAATACACGGCATGACTGTGATTTTCCTGTATTTATCTGGAACACCATGGTCCCCCTTTTTGTAGACAGGGTGGATTATACCGGTAGCCCATCTAGATGGATATTCACCATTGGTAAGAATGGTATTGAACAACAATTCTAATGCTGGCAATAGTTCATTACATCCATATTTGTAAAATTCGGCAGAAATACCATCTACACCCGCTGCTTTCTTGCATTTCAACTTTTGAATTGCCTTTTTAATTTCTTCTGCAGTTATGGGACTGTTTAGGAACTGTGTCATATTAGATTTATCGTGCTCTACATTATGTTGAAATGAAGTAACTTGCTTTATAATATTATTCATGTGTTCATAATCAAAATAATCCACATGTGGTGGGTACACTTGTTGTTCAAAGTATTTCACAAAGTCTGCCAAAGTAGGCCCTGTAGTAACATTTCTAGGATTTAAAGATTTCCAGAATTTCCAATAGGAATTAGGATCTTCCGTTCTCATATTTTCCAGCTCACTAAGTTTGGCTTGCTGGTATTGTCTTTTCTTTCTTTGGATTAATTGCTTATATTGTCGTAACATTATATTATATTCGCCATGCCGTGCGTTAAAGTCTCTCTGTTTAGCAATATTATTAACAACATACTTCAAGGATTTACATTCTTTATCATACCAGGGGTTAGAGGGAAAATTATTTTGAGTGTTCTTTCTTTGCTTCGAAATATGTTTCCTTGTTGGGAATAATGGCGAAATTACATTTTCTATCATACCATTGAACATGTCACATAGAGTGTCAGTATTACACCCATCGATGACGGCACACAGCATTTCCTCAAATGCATGACACGTTTGCTCATTTCGTAAAGCTAGTGAACATCCAGCACGGGCTGTTCGTTCTCTTTTTCTGATTTTGTGGTGCCGTAGTGTAGTTTGTTTTTACGTTGTATTGTGTATTTTGGAAACACCGGTGATTCTGGGTATGTATTAGGTGATGATCTAACAGTGTTTGGTGTTTCGGGGATTGAATTTACCAAATTACTAATGTCACAGGACGTGACTTTATCGGACTCGGTGTTTGTTTGAGACATATTTGATACATGTCGTTGCATTTTTTCAATTCGTTTTAAACTCTGCTGCATGGTCAATTTCCATGTTGCAGCAGAATCATTGTCTCTAATTTCTTTTCCAATTGGTACATTAATTGTATCTTGATCAACATTGTTTGGGGCTTTACTGGGGGATTTTAAGTTTGGAAAATCAGGTATAACATAACAGAGGTATAACAAACTCTCCGGCAAAGCGTAGACTTAATAACACAGACGACGGGAAGAATCCCCTAAATTTAAAACAAAATAACCAGCCCTAAACTTTAAAAAAACATCAAGTGAAATTCATCTTAATATGTTTCTACACTCACAAGACCAGTGTGAGTGAAAATTGCTTTAAACTATTTTGCCGCAAATCATCCAGCCAAGTAAAAAAACTTATTTTGGTATTTGTAATAATATTACCATGATTATTGAGGTTGTTTTAAATTAACTTGTAATGCAAAATAAATACATTTAATTTAGAGAGACATAACGTGGTACGTTCAAATCGTCGCCTCGGAGCTAATGGATCCTATCTGCCACTCTAACGAGTGTCAGATAGGATCCTTTAGCTCCGAGGCTACGACATGTCCAATTTGTCCTATAGCTTCAAATAGCCGGGCAAGCAGCATGGTTTTCTTCTTTATTTATACCACAAGTCATAAAATACTGAAATGCCTTTCACGGGGTGAAATCTACCAAGAATCTAAATTCACAAAACTAAAAATTATTTAGAAGCAAGCATAACTTCAGGTTTATTACTTTTTGGTACAAATAAAATAAAGCTCGTTTTTTTGCTACCTTTCATGAGTACGGGGATCAACCTTAGACGTCAAAATCTGACGTCCATAGACGTCAGATTCTGATATCTGAAGTCGCTCCTTACAGGTATATATTTTTATTTTCACCTTTATCTGCCCTTGACCATGTTGACGATCGAAGGCAGCCTAACCTGTCTTTTTCTTATTTCCAGACATGCTTCATTATGCCAAAAGCTACAATTTTGAGTGATGAAATGTGTAAAAGTGTATGAATTGCTAAAACAGCAAATTAATCAGGGTCTTTGTTTATCATCCCCGTGCCAGAGGGTGATATCGATTTTCCCACGACGCCCATACCTGTCGTTTGTGTGCCTGTCAAGGAGTCAATATTTTACATTTGGCACTGTGGGTTCCACTATCAGTCCACAGTATCGTTTTCGATCGGCATTTGACACAATGTCTACACGCACCCTTGACGCCCCGGAGGTGGAATGTATCATGGATCAACACTGGCATATCAGGCGTTTATTTTCACTAATAGCCTCCACGGCCTATATTTGTTCTTGTAGCCACTTCTAATTTATTTAACCCTTAAAACGCGGGGATCGATCCTCGCACTGCAAGACTAAAAATATTTGTAATGGTAGTAGACCCATAACACATGGGTATATTCAAATGAGGCGAAAAAAGCTAACTGAGACATTTATGATGCTTTCGAATTGAAATGATCTCTATGGTTTATACAACAATATGTTAGCGCTTTAAGGGTTAAAAGTGAAGGTACATTGCAGAGTATCGTGCGCTGACCTTCTATGTATAGGTCATATATATAACTTGCTTGCTTGTTTTTTTCTGATTGAATTTACGCGTAATGTTAGACCGGCGGCGTAGACAATGGGCCGGAATTAAACCAACAGTCCGTTAAAATCTACGAAAATCACTACGTAAAATCTTATGCCTATAAATAAAATGTATAGAACATAGTTATTTATCGTAATCAACATTTATATAAAGAGAGTCTCTTTATTATTAAATAAAATAAAATTGTTACAAAAAATCAATCAATCAATACACAAAATTGTGTAACTATGTTTTAGTACAATTAAAAGTTATGTAATTTGAAGCAGATTAAAAAGTTATTTCGATTTATCAAATTTGAGGTTCGGTGATTTTACTGTCTGATTGAAGAGGAAGTTACCCCTTCAAATATTTTGATATTTAAAAAGATAAAAGCTAAGTTAAACCAATTGATAATACTTAAATGATTGATGCAAAAATATTTCAGTGTTGTAAGGGTTAAAGAGTGAATCTCCATTGAAGTAGTCCGATCATTTTATTTATTATTTGTTCCTATTCCACACATTATTTGTCACTTAAATAAACACCCTCCAAAACATGACTTGACTATTAATACCCTTACTGACAGAAAGACATACATACATGTAGCTAGACAGGTATAGACATAGCCAGACAGTTATAAAAAACAGCTCTTTGCATATTAAAAACACCAGTGTCATTGATATTCATTAATGATTTCCAATAATGTCACTTATACAAAACATTTGTATTACATTTATACAAAGTCGGCCCAAGAGTTTTCGACGCTGGTCCAAAATTGTATAAATGTTATGCAAATGTTCTGTGCTTACTGGTAATCTAATTCACATATTAACCATTTAATCGCCGGTCTTGACTATATTCGTTTTTCAAATATTTCTATTAGCAATTTAAATACCTTTTTTTTTAAGTAAAAAAAAACGTGACACCAATCAGCAAGATTTCAAAATCTTTGACCACCATTTGGCCAATCCGAATAATTTTCACTCACTTGAGCGAGACACAACTTCCAAGTGAGTGAAAAGTCTAATTAAATAACTTGCCAGTAAGTAGTTTTGATTCGTTAGAAGTCTCCAATAAATAAAATAAATAATCACATTTGTAGGCTTATTTATGAATGAAGACATATCACAAACCCAGCTATGCGATCAACTTCGTTATCACTCGTTGTTTGCATTTGTCATTTTGAAATACCGCAATGTTTGGCACAAAGTAATTTTGGTACATGCTCCCATTAGCACAGGTGATATTCCAATTAAATGATTTGGTGGTTAAAGGGTTATTGCCTAGCCATGTCTTTTTTTAAATTAAAATGCTGTTTCAATGTTGGCCCACCGTCTACGACGCTGGGCCTAAATTAAAACAGCGTTGGTTCAACACCATGTGTTTACTGGATAAGGCCATCATTCGATCGACGATCGCTCCCGCACTCCGTGAAATCTGTCAAAATTCCAGCTGTCAAACCCATTGTCAATTGAACAACACGTGAAATGTACATTTCACGCTGTGGTGGTGGCAATTGACCAGCAGTGTGAGGAGAGAGCACGTGTCCGGCATTGTTGTTGTTGTCCAGGCTCGTGGGGGTGGGGGGCTGCCACATTACAGGGATACCTTCAGGAGCAGATGCACATTCTTCACAGACGCTGTCCCAACGTTGTCGTAATGTTGGTCCAGGTTTTGCGATGCTGCTACATTGCCCATTTAAATTAGCAAATGACGGTCATGGGGTTTGGAATTTGGTGAACAAGAATTGCACGAGTTTTATCACAAATTGAACAAGCTTGAATATTTATTTCCAACATGAAGTTGTGGATTGTCGTATAGCCTTGCTTATCGTATACTCATTCATTCATTCATTCATTCATTCATTCATTCATTCATTCATTCATTCATTCATTCATTCATTCATTCATTCATTCATTCATTCATTCATTCATTCATTCATTCATTCATTCATTCATTCAGTAAGGCACAAAACAATGTGTCAAATATATATGTATAAAGTTAATGGTTAAATAAACCAACTCTTCTCTGTTTTGCACATAAGTTTCAATCAATCTTTTTATATACCCAAAAGCGTTTTTCTCGTAAAATCTATTGCACTTTCAAATACATTAAGAAAATGAAGTCTGTTTAATTTTTCAACGATTATACTAAAAGACAATATTTGATTACTTTTGCTTTTTTGTCTTCGGTCGATGAATCTTTTCGAAATCGCTTGTAAGAAAATGTTATAAAAATAATGCTCACATCACCATGACCCTGGGGCCTGGAGAGGCAAACAACAGTAGCTGGTTACTTGCAAAGTAAGCAGCTACTGCTGTTTGTCTTTTTTTCGGAACAAAATGCCTGTTTAGCTAGCGGGGTACAGGTTTGCATAGTAAACTGAGAAGAAATTGACTTTTCATTTGCTGCAATCCCTCATAGGAAATGATATCAAAACAGCCATTCCAACCAATTAACTTTGGTAAATTGAAATTTAAAAGACCTGGACAAACGCTGGTGCTCAATACACCCTTTGAAACCCAGGGCTTTGAAAAAAACGAAAATATCCTAAGTTATCATGGTAATAACACATGAATATTTAACCAATTTTCGCCTTCTTTCCTGTGTAAATCCGCCGTGGTTCTAACTTAATATACAAGTGTAACAAATTAAAGTATTATTTTGAAAACCTCAGATGGTCCTGGAGACTAGAGGGTGCAGTCTAATTACCTTTTAATCTCCGCCTTGTCCAGATGTCAAGCCCTCTGCAAACACTGCAAGCCGGCCGAGCATTGGCCCAACCCTGTGCCAACGTCATCGACGTTGGTACAGTGTTGGGCCAATGCTCGGCCGGCGGTGTGTTCTCATGTCAGGCTGTGTTATTCCCGCAACTCGTGCTGCAGCAACCAGACACATTCCTCCTGTCAACCCCTTAAACCCCGGAACCGCGATTATAAAATCAGCAGATATTTTGCCGGTGGTAATATCTCACACAAGAATACATTTATATTTATCATTATATATAATCTATTTAGATACCGATATTTGTAATTCGAGATTTTAGGTGATTACAACTGACGGGTTGAGGTACGCGTGATAGCTATTTTGTTCCCACAGCACGCCAAGGGTGTGTGATCTGGCCAAATAATACAAGGCATCTGGTTGTCACAAGAAAGGCAGAGTGCTTGAGGACCGATGAGAAAATCCATTATGTTCCCATACAAGATGATCCGTACATATTAAACAATATACAGACAAACAAGTCGAACAACCTGTACAAATATACACACGCATACATTTAACAAAATACTATATGCTATATCATGACTTGTTATGTCTAAAATCAAGAGACTGTTTCATTGATAAAAATACGGATAGATAGATATATGTGTTATTGACACACCAAGAAGTCATTACTGATTTTTTTTCATAAAGTATATTATGTATTATACAGCATTTACAACAGGGTTAGGTGTGGAAAATCACATGTAAATCGCCTTGACATTTAAATATTTAAAGAAGCACTGGTAAAGTTAACCAACATTGTCACAATACATAATATTATGTACATGATGGTGCACATGTTTCTCGCAACTAAACCAGACATAAAATACCTACTATGTATTATTCTACATTATAGCACATGTTGTAGCAAAAAACACGACGTAGAATATTCTTATAAATGTACACGCATCGACATGGAAGATTCTTCTCTATTAGAAACATAAATTAATATGAAATATTTATAAGGGCTACTCCTAATTTAACCCTTTCAGTACGGGAATCGTCTTTATACACCAGAATCTGACGTCTGCAGACGTCAGATTTTGACGTATAAAAACGGTCCCAGCGCTGAAAATATGTATAATGGCCGTAGACCTATAACATAGGTATACAAATGAAGCGGAAAGAGCTAACTAAGACATTTATGATGATTTCAAATTGAAAAAAAAACAGTGACGTAATTCTGCTAATAACACCGGGAAGCAGATGGTAATTCGTCGTATTTAAACACGCATTCCGGCGTGAATGACTTCCCAGCGAACACGAGGCTATGGCCCAATGTTGGGCTGATGTTGGCCCAGCGTCTACGACGCTGGCCCAACATCAGCCCAGCATTGGGCTATGATCCGTGTTTGCTGGGTTAGATAACACTCACCACCAAGTGCGGGATGATCCATGAATGATAGGCGGCATTTTCACAAATCACAGAGATGATCGCAATCGACAGTATAGACCTTGGTATACCATATAGACAGGATCACTGTATTATATTATAATCCAGATTGAAGTCCTGAAGCAACCTATACAATTTGATGTATGGGTCTCCAAGTATTTTGACAAAATGACTTTTGCTAACGTTGCTTTGGTATCACGGTGAGCATGTTTATTTGAAAAGTTTGAAGTATATACAGCTGAAAAATTAAGATGTGTAATGTCTCCCAACATTTTAAGATTAATACTCCGCTATCTAAGCTTTTTCTCACTTTTCAAATGGAAATGAGAGACATTTATGATAATATTAGGATAAGATAAGATCCATTTTCAGATTGTCAAGTTGCGGTTAGTTAAGAGGTCAATTGTTCTGTGTCTACCAGATAGAACTGTAAATTGCGTCACCAATTACAACTTCAAACGAAAGAAAAATAACACACATCACTCCGCGCTCGACGTGAATGAACGAATGTGTGTTTAGACCACTTTTGTAAGCTAAGCAGTGTCTAGTCACCTCTTGAAGAGTAATGTTTGTTTTTGGTAGAATCACATTGCCCAGTCTTGGTGGCTAGGCGGCTTTGATAATTGTATATATTTATATTGCATACAGTCTTATATTCCGGATGATATTACAAAGAAATACTCTGATGTTTCAATTACAAATTTTGAATCCGATTATCATTATAAAAAAGTACTCTAAAATTTAAATTTTAGATCGGCTTAATTCGAGATTTAATCTCAAACCTTACTCGGCGATTGAAAACAATCCTTTGATGAGCGGCCTGCAGTCGTTAAATGTTTAACAGCAGCACTTTATTTTAATCTAGATATGATTAAAATCGGATCACTTTTAATCGTTTTCCTTTCATTATAAATAGAAGTTGCAATTAAGTTACGACTGCAATTACAGCAAATGCGGAATTAAGCCGTGTCCTCCTGAATTGTTTCAATTGCTAACGCAATTGCCAGCTTTAAACGACGAAAAATATTTCAATTTTGTGAGAATGTACATCTTTTAAATTGAGTTATTTGACTAAGTGGTTATCTATACCACAAACTATATTATCCATTTTCAATGACATATTAGTAGGCTTAAAATCTTCTTAAAACCGTATATAATTACTAGTATACAAGAGTGGCAGGGCAAATAGTCTTCGGTTTGACCATTAAATTGCTGAGTGTTTTTTTCATTTTGGTCATGTTATTTTTGTCACCAAATAGTGAAAACTATTCTTAATTTGAACTAAATAAAATTTCTGAAATGAAGATCTATAAAAACTATTACCATTGTTTTATCAGAACCAAAACGAGCATAACGCGCACATAAACATTTTGCATCGCTTTGCAATGGATTTAAATTTCCCTGAAAATGTCGGGTACAATGATTACAAGATGACAACTGCTAGTTAGATCTTTCCGATTCATTTGAATACCTATGTTATGTGTCAGATTCCTATGCTATTAGAAATATGTTTACTCTTACAGAGCGGGGACGGATTTTAGACGTCAGAATATTAAAACAGACGTCAGAATCTGACGTCTAAAGTCGATCTCCGCTCTGTTAGGGTTAATATAGGCTGTTAGGGCAAAGACAATATGTAGTAACTGCCTTGTGTGCAGAATAACACACTTTTATCGTGTTGCTGCACGACAGGTAACTGTCAAAATAAGACTTATTTGTGGTGTCGCGAATCAACTCTGCAGTGGTTTGATGTTGGGCCTCTGCAGGAAAATCAACACAGGCACGACGTCTCCACTCTGCTTGCGTAACGTTTTCTGATCTCATTCATTCCTCAAGCGGACGGGGCAGCTGTGTTTTGTCGTGGCTTTTGTCGTTGAGTATTGCTCTTTATATTTAGCACGCGATCCTTACCATCTGTTTTGTAACAGTCTGTGTGGCACTGGTAATTAACCCTTTAACCGCCGGTGCCGCATATATTCGGGTTTTCATTTTTTATTAGCACATTAAGTACCACCTTTTAAACATGTTAAAGATAAAATGTGGCATAAATCAGCAATATTTGAAAACAGTTGATCTCCATTTTGTCAAATCTGAGCAATTTTTACTCACTTGAAGTTGTGGATCGCGTCAGCGAGATACAACTTCAAGTGGGTGAAAATTCTAATTGAATACTTTGGCGGTTAAAGGGTTAAAGGAATTGTGGCATATACCCTCTTAAGTAGGATGCAAAGGCAGTAACTGCCTTCTTCAAAAGTAAAGCTTACTTCAAAAAATATTTCCCGAGGTGCTATCTCAGGAAATAATTATAGAAATTATTTTATACTTTTATATTTGAGCATATCGTTTATCATGACTTTTGTTTTAATTAAAAAAAAGCTGTTCATATTTGGTTGGCCATAATTTGCATTCGCGGTATCCCAGATATATTGAAATGTTCTGTGAGATTATAAAATACAAAAGTACAAAAATGGTGAGCGTTATTTATTTAATATATTACAAAGAGAAATAGGTGTATTACTTCATAATATATAATTATTTAATTGTTGTTATAACTATTTTCCATTGCGTGTTGAGAGTAAAGGGTGGTGAGATGGAGACTTCAAAGTGTGGTCAGCTGGCCGAGGTGTGTGACGTCACAGCCAAGCTGAGTAAACTCATGCACTCAATCTGGCAGCTGATGGGAAGGGGGGGGGGGGTAGGCGTTCAAAATAAACACAGCTCTTTTATCTAACCAAAGAAAATAAACTGATGCGAATTTTTATCGATCTAGCGTTTTCATGGTAATGTCAGATCTTTAACAAAAAATATACGAGAAATGCATCTTTTGATGTTGTGATTCAAACATGATGTTTCATCCATGTGAATTGATTTATAATAAACAAATCGATAGGGCAATATTTCCGAATGTGGTGTGATGGCATGATGGTTAACTATCTGGGCCCCTTATAAATTAATTGATTTCCATTCAACTCTCGTAATTCCCCCCATCAAACTAAAAAACAGACATATACCTGAGTTTTGAATACCTAAGTTTTCAATACAATATCAATAATCATAATGATATTACGTGGCATATGAGGTACCCCTTGTTCAGTAAACACGATACGTTAAACCAATGAAGATTTAATGTTAAATCAGCATTGGTTTAATGTGCCGTATTTGCTGGGATGTTCAGCTGAATATATGGTGCATTAATAAGTTCTTTCAATGTTGGGCCAGCTTCGCAAACTTTGGGCCAGTATTATTCAAGTATCAGTGCAAGACCTTGGGGGCTACATCTTTCACTTTATTGTATGATTGTTATACACGGTTGACCTCAGTGGTCAATAAAATCTGACATGACCCAATAAAATCTCCGGTGCCGCGAATTGTTCCACATAACGGCATAATTGAACAGCATGTATAGCGTGTTCATTTTGTCACTCGAGCGGCAATGAAATTTGGACGCCAGGACTAAAATTCTTGTAAATGTTGTAATGTTGGTTTCATAGCGCCATGTTATTAAAAAAGTAAGCGGAATAAATCTATATAAAAGCATCATTCACATGAAAATTAAAGTTTACAATTGTTCCTCCTTTCTCAATGTGACTAAGATTGAGACCAGTGTATCGACGTTAACTTCGCGCAGGGCCCCGCGCTGCGCGCTCCTCACAAACCACAGAAAAAAAATCGACATTTGGTATTGGTAGTGGTATGAATCGAATTGTGTATTCCTTGTTGTTGTTGTTTTGTTCTGTGTAAAACGTGCACTATTTGTATTTTGACTTTATATAGTATAAGGAGCTGCTCCTTGCCAGAACATTTATTTTCCTTTCAGTGTCTGCGAAATGCCATGCGAAGTAATTGAACATGGAGATTATAATATACAATTTCAAATCAATTAAGGCTCTTGACAAGCGCTATCCAAATATTATCCAGTGACATTTAAATCCCGGGTGCTCAACACATTAGAAAATTAGGTCTTAAGTCGTAAAATTAACAACATCACTGACAAATTAATGAGCGGAGATTTAACCTGAAAATGCGATGCATTGTCCCAACGTCGGCCCATTGCTCTGCCATTGTTGTATTAGCGATATTTAGAGACGCCCTCAGAGGTCATGAAGTCGCAAACTGGAGTCATTGACCCAATGCTGGCTCAATGTCAGCCCAGCGTCTTTGACGCTGGGATGACATTGAGCCAGCGATGGGCGAGCGAGTCTTGTTTACGGGGGTAGACGCGCTGTGCCCCCAGATCACCGTTCGCGACAAGTTCCAACGGGTAGGCTGTGTCGGGGGTTATAGCAGTCACCGTTGAAGAGGGGTGGGGTACGCGGGGGTGAGAGCCTAGCCCCGGGTAGGGGTGAGGTGACCAAACGAGGAGGGCGGGGGGTGGGGTGTCTAGCAAGTGGTCACGGTGGCACCTTGTGGTCCCCGAGCCCACAGATAAAAATGCAGATAAAAATGCATGACAGAAAATGAATTATTTTATCCGATTTCAGGTGTGTTTTTGTCCTATACCGTGCCGCTTTGAATCTCAAATCACTAATAAATACAACAACATTAAGTCTTGCTCCAGCTCTCGTTTCATATTCTCATAACTTGAATATCATAAAAGCCATAACTATGTTATATAAATTTGATTTCTCATTTCAAGTTGATACTGCATACATATATGCATGGGCTATTTACATGCATATAACTGAAATGATGTATATCGGTCTCTTTCAGACCTATAAACAACTGATAGACTCATCATTATTTTCCCTATTATTTACCATTCAACATGATTGAAACAGAGCAAATTTCAATGCTGTAAAATCACAGAATCTATAGCTGCAAATAAGCCCGTCTCAAATGAATCACCGCATCGAATTGTCAATCAACAATAGTAAGACTTGGGGCTGAGAGGGTGTCCACAGGTGACAGCGGTGAACGCGCAGCACCGCGTGTTCAGACAGACACACACACGTGGGTCCCCCACCCTTGAACGACTATTCATCGGACACCCCCCTCTGCAAGCGCTGTGCGCTTGCAGAGGGGGGTGCCCGATGAATCGCTACCCGCTATATATACCCGAGCACATGCTTTTCCAGTCATTCACTCGGCTATTCCTGGACCTGACACAAGCCCAGTGTGCTAAGTGTGGCATTTAGTGACCGTATATATTTGTGTTGTTTTGTCTCTGAGGACACGACTGCAATAGCGTCTGATTTATTCCCAGCTGCTGAAGCTATTTTGGATAACGAAATATCACGGATTATTTCATCGACAGCTTATTTCTCGCTTTTTAAGGTATGTACACCATCTATGTCAACAATCTAACATTTGTATGTGGCTGTAGAATAGTTATTACCTATAGGTTTGTGACGATGGCCCAGCGCTTTCTTATTGTCGTGCCAACGCATCCTGCATTGGCCCAGCCATAATACAACGCCTGTGATCCAGATTCATTGCAGATACAGAACAATATTTTCCGGCTGCAATGTACATTTCATGCGAATCTCTCCTGAATTCACCTCATCATCAAAGATATTTTCTATATATTTTCAATATTTTATATTGGTCTTATTCTCGCGCATTTGAAATACTTTAGGCTACTTGCTATAGGGGCCTACCCAGCAAACACCCAAAGCTGTTTCACTGTTGGCACATCGTCTTCGACGCTGGCCCAACATTGAAACAGCGTTGGGTGAATGCCCCGAGTTTGCTGGGTAAACATATGTTCTTATCACGGAATAATTATATCCTTTCTTTTTATTATAATATATTATTTGTGTTTCTTTACAGATTATGGAGTGTTTATCTGCCCCTCACCGCATTGCCAGGAGGACCCCCGCCTCTAGAGATGGCCGTCGTCGCCGCCCGGACACCCTGACCCCTGGCACCCCCGGCAAGCAGTCAGTCTGCCGTAGCCTGTTTGGCCCAGTGGATCACGACTTAATCACCAGAGAGCTGCACGAGCTGGAAAGCAGCCTGAACAGGCAGGACGCCCAGAAGTGGAACTTTGACTTCACCCGGGAGACCCCCCTGGCCGGAGAGGGTCGCTTCCAGTGGCAGAGGGTGGACGAGGGGGATCAGAGCGTCCCTGAGATCTACAGCCTACCAGGACTCGCCACGGCGTCCACACCGACATGTCCCGCCAGGATCAACACATCCCGGGATCTGGACCTGGAGCTGCGTCTGTCTCCCATAGTCACCGTGGCGTCCACTGATAAAGAAAACCTGGCCAGTCCCACACGTGTCTCAGCCGTTACCTCGCCTAGACAACCAACACCAGACCGCCATCTGAGGGCCAAGAGAAAGGCCTCTCCCCTAATGGTCAGAGCTCCCAGGAAAGAGATGGAAGCAGGGTCCCTGTCCAAGATCCGCATTCAGAGCAGAATTCTAGGTAAATAGGTTTATTGGTTTATTGCATTGTTTTACCCAGTAAACATGGGAAACATTTGTATAACATTTGTATAATCTTGGACCAACGCCGAAGACGCTGATCGGACGTTGTACAAATGTTATACAAATGTTTTGTGTTTACTGGGTTGTTGGCGTTTTCAATTTGGGTTGAGGACTGTAATGTTATCGGATCAAATGTAATGTCTAATTACACGTAATAAAAAACATTTATCAGAAATCAAATATAATATTTAAAACGAAATATTTTTGAAAACAAATAATTGTTCATTTGAACCCGCAGAGCTTGCAGAACTCTGAAAGGGTCATTGATTTAATTGTCACAAATAAACAAGAATGAGAAGTAAAAGTATCTGCGGTAATTAAAAAAATATATCTTATCATACCTATTGTATTAGCTAAGTGAAAAATGTCAGTGCTTCCATAGTGAATTTAAACAGATTATGACGCGGAATTGCCCAATGCTAACAGATTACGCAATATGCTCTAACTTGACATTACTTTGTGTTTGCAGATCACTTCCGGGTCAAGAAGCCTCGTTCCGAAGTGAGGAGGAAGTTGAGTTTGTGAGGAGTGCGCTTGAGCAGAACGAGCCGGGACAAGCCTATTGTGGTGAGTTGTAACTGAATATTGATATTAGAGGGGAGTCAGGGGCGGGGGAGGCATATCACCCTATTGTTGGGACGTATTTGTTTTTTTCAAGGTTGTTCCAATGCTGGGCCAATTTCATAGACATTGGCAAAACATTGCAACAAACTTAGACCGAGATACAACGCCCCGACACAAGTAGTAAATAAACCTCACCCCCACTTATGCCACCTAGCGAGTTGGGTGGGAACGACCAGCATGTCTGTGCACGTCGGGCGCCGCGTGGCGTCGTTTATTGTTTACAAGTATCATATCTGATCAATTGCGTGTCCGTTATCTTAAAGAGAAACTGTAAATGATAATCTGTAATGTACACCATACAGTGTAGCTGCACTTTTTTTTAGAATACTGTAAGAGTAGGCCTTTTGTGTTTAAAGATATTTTCATATCACTAAAAAATAGTTTTTTTATGTTGTACCTATTTAATAACAGTGTCATTATTTCATTCTTTCAGATAGATCATGCCACGCCTTATTGAGGTCAACTCTGATGATGTGCTGTGTAACAGATGCACTGAATATCGATGTAGAGCGTGAAAACGTGATGTGCTGAATGCCAGATGTACTGAGAGAGATGTAACTAGATGCACTGAATTCCACGTGTCCTGAACACAGCAGATCCACTGCCAAACTGTCAATGTGACGTCATCGATGACACGTGGTAATGGATTACGTCATTGAAGTTAACCACGTGAGATGACTGGCGATTACGTCATTATTTGCAAAGGAATACCCTAAATAATGATGACGTCATAGATGCTTGAGTGTGATACCCTTACGTCACATATAGCTGGACTGTAGAATACTGTAAACGTATTGAGTTGTGGAATGAGAATTGAATTCATCTATTCTGCTCTGCAAAGCTGAATGGCAGTATCTGCTTACTTGTAAAGTAAGCAAATACTGCCTTTTGGCTTTCACGGCAGTACTGACTGTGATATAGATAATCGTTGAACTGCGGCCCACAATGAACTGAAATACATGTTGCCATACCACGACGGTGTTACACCCGTTAATTTATTGCTATCACTTATAAGGTACTATTTATAATTACAGTTCTGGGAACTGTAAGCCTATATTCGTGCTAATTGACTATAATATTGACAGACTTTGAATTCAAAGGGTCTCGTAAGATGCTTTGTTTTTAAAGCTCTTATGTCTATGTTCACCGTCCAAATAATTATGGCTTTACTGAAGGGGATATCCCGGAAAAGTACGTCATTGTACTGGGATTTCCCTGATGACGTCGCCCCCATGCAAATTTTATTGACCCAATGTCGTAGCCCCTGGGCACTGCTTGAATTATCACATTGTGATTCACATTATTTATATTATTGTATATCATTGTAATAAATGAATATGTATACTATACTTTGCATTGTCTGTTACATTTCATTGGATTAGAAAGTTTCTGTTATATATGTTTGCTTGAATTATAATTATAATTTTTTAACTTTTCACAAATTCAGGTACTGCAAAAACACATTCTGTTGATCCTTTACCGGAGTGAGATTCGATGATGAGCCAATACTCGGCCTCCATTTTATTTGAGAATTATGTTTGATAACCAAATAACGCGGAATAATGCTACAGTCACACTGTACGGTTGGGCCGTCCCGGTGGCCCCGGTTGAGCGAAATGTTGGAGATCCTGGGTCGTCCGGGAAGACTCAGAATTTTTCACCTTTATCCCGGTAGGCCCGGTTGTTCCGGGGCTGATCCCGGTATCATCCCGGGTGAAAACGGTCTTGGAAACCCCGGTTGTTCCCGGTGTACTCCCGGCGTCCTCCTGGTGTTCCCGTATGAGCTCGTCAGGATAATGTTAGTATTACATGACGTCGTAAGGATAATGTTAGTATTACATGTATGACGTGATTTTTGTATTTATTGTTTATTTTCTTGGTGACTAGGCTATAACCCCTTGGGCATTTAGACGTGTGCCAAAATGTTGCGTCGGTCCTGCAGGCCGAACCTGTGATCGTGACATATTTATTATTATAAATGATATATCCTGTTATTTTGTTTTCAAGTTTGAAGCGACACAATCAGGCTAAATCATCAAAAAATCTGTAATTTTACTTTGGCTTTCTTTCGAACATGCATGTCCAAGGTAAGAAATGCGGGAATTTCGTCTCTATATCTCGCTTTATTTGGCCAACGTATGAGTAATTCGGCAACCATGATTAAAACAATTTAAATCAATCTCGTGTTTTCACGCGAACGTTGAGAGAAACTACGATATATTTTAGGACGGGGCAATTGGGGAAATGCCAATCAAATCCCATAGTTGATAATTCTGACGTCACTGTAGATTAATTTGCATGAACCTCCTCCCTAGAGGGTAACAGGGCCCGATATCTGCCCTACTATGAGGTAATATTGGGCCAACATTGCCAACATTTAAAAAAAACATCGAGCCAGTCAGCCAGAGTAGAAAAGAATACCGGTGTAAAGTCTGATTTTACTCGGATAGATTATGGGAGCCCCAGAACCTACCCCGGGGTAGATCCTGAACTATACCCCGGGGGTAGAATACGGTGGCTCCCAGAATCTACACCTCCCTCTCAGGACCTGCCCCCCTTTATTGTGATAATGTGAAGTGTATCGAATCCCAGAATCTGCCCGTCCCTCCCAAAATATACCCCCCTTTTCAACTACTGTATGCGACCCTCCCAGAATCTACCCCTCCCTCCCAGAATATACCCTTCTTTTCAAACAATTTATATGTGCGACTCTCCCAGAATATTCCTATCCCTCCCAGAATATACCCCCCTTTTTAATAAATTTATATGTGCGACCAGTCCAGAATCTACCCCTCCCTCCCAGAATAAACCCTTCTATTCAACAACTATATGCGACCCTCCCATAATCCACCCCCCTTCCAGAATATACCCCCCTTTTCAACAACTATAATATTATGCGACCCTCCCAGAATCTACCCCTCTCTCCCAGAATATACCAAATTTATATGTGCGACCCTACCAGCATCTACGGTTTTATTTTCATGCCAGCTTCACTTAGCCTTTCCGAGACGAGCCTGAGGTGGTAAAATGTGCTCAACAGCATTTCTGCTGTATATGATTATATCAACAATGGAGACAAAGCAACACTGATCAGTCCATGTAGCCCCTGTCCATGGTGAGTTGGAAGAAGCTGGAGCGTTGGTCAGTTCATACGGCATTTGCTTAAACTCAAATAGGCCGCTATGGCAAGTGCAGGTTGCTTTGTATCGATACTCTAGTGCTACTGGAATCTGCCAGTGTCCACTTTTGAGATCTAAAGTCGAAAACAACTTGGCAGGCAGTAGGAGTTTGAGTCTTTTACCGTGGCCGCATTAAGCTTACAGTAGTTGATGCAGAAGATCTAGGTATGATTCATATTTTTGGGGGTCAATGTGACTGGCGCCGCCCATGGTGATGTTGAAATATAGATTACACCCGCTTTTATCATATCGTTGACCACTTTACTTATTCAGAGGCCCTCAGTTTAATGGGTCAGCAGCCATAAAATTTAATGGTGAGGGTAATTAGGTTGCAGTGACCAAGGTTGAAAAGGTCCTCGTCAAAGACGTCTGTGTACCCCTTCATGACGTCATTGATGCAAAGGGTGGCAACAGCTCTCAGACAGAGGCTGTATGGGGGATGATGTCTGTATATGGCGTAATGCTGAAGTTTTGACCAAACGATGTCACTTTCCTTGTTCCATAATCAATCTTCCCATTCCCTCGGCTGATAGCATCACTTTTGTGACCAGTACTTAGAGCGCGTCGGCATCCATGAGTTTGGCTTCTGTTTCACCGATCACTGGCAGGGGAGTACCGCCAAGTTTGCATACCAGACCGGATGGCCAAAGTAATAACAGACATCCCAGTTTGAGACACTTTAGATATTTATTTTTCAGCCATGAGTGATCTGGCAGCACCAGTATCGAGTAGGACATGGACCTGCTCTCCAGCAATATCTAGCTATATACAAAATGGTGACAGTACTGCTATTAGTGGCCCCTTGAAGCCTTACGTTGTCTGGCTTGATACAGAGAAACATTCGTGTAATGGCCTACCCCTTTGCAGCATGCGCAGATTGGCTGGTTGGCTGTTTACGACATCCCGTCAGTTCTTTGTTGGCGCAGTGGTTGGGGTTTCCGGAACTCCCATTGTACAAGTGCAGACGCTGGACGTTCCGGCTGAACATCCATGATGTGTTTCTTGGTTGTAGGGTTCTCCTGAACAGAATCTGGTAGATGTTTACCGTCAAAGTTAAAGTTGCATAACGAAACGCATGAGCAGTTTCGCTCTTTATATATCCCCGCTCCAGGAATTCCGTGATCACCGTTCAGGTCCGTGACCATCCGTACTTACGCCACCAACCATGACTACTGGGGTGCCACCGGCGAGCCACCGGGATGCTTCTGGCCGCTGCCAGGCCCACCCGCGAACAACTGGAGCCAACCGGGGCCTACCAGGATGCTTCCGTAATGCTACACCCTGGTCAACCGTACCCAACCCTAGTGAACCGTGGTGAACCCTAGCGAACCGTGGTGAACCGGGCCGTAATCAACATACGGAACCACCGGGGTCAACCGGCTTGGTACCGTAATAAAAACACTTTTCCGGGTGGTCTCGGCGCCTTCCCGATGATCCCGGTACCTTCCCGGTGCTTTCCCATTGCTATCCCGAAGCAAAAACACCGGGAGGGACCCGGGACGGGCCACGAAAGTTTTAAACATTTCAAAACTTTTTTTCGAGCGTCTCGGCGCAACTAGGATGCCCACGGTAATCTCGGATCATCCCGCTGTCGGCCAGGTTCAATCCCGGGTGACGCAGGTTCACCCAGGTGCGGCATCCGGGGTCCTCCGGAGCCGCCGGGATGGCCCAACTGTACAGTGTGACTGGGGCATAATATAGTGACTAACCAGTGCAACCATATTCTCTTAAATTATACTCTATACTTATTTTCAATAATCGTACATAGAGTTTCAGCTTGATTCTTGCTAGGATACTAGAACATCTTCTTAACAATAATAGCTATTCTTCTTACTGCCGTGTATATACCATCAACCTGTGTTTTTTTCTGACCGCAAAACTGATTGCTGAATAAAACCGCTTCATTTTTATTATTCAAGTTGTTTTTACGGTATAGCATGTTAATTAGGCTATTTTAACCATTTGTATCATAGTTATTCTTTAACAGGTGAACCCCAATAATACATTTAACATCAACCATGTTTACCCTGAATATCACGTATGTCACACAATCTCGCAGACGACATTCAGTTTACCGTCTATCACTCACTCACTCACTCACTCACTCACTCACTCACTCATTCACTCACTCACTCACTCACTCACTCACTCACTCACTCACTCACTCACTCACTCACTCACTCACTCACTCACTCACTCACTCACTCACTCACTCACTCACTCACTCACTCACTCACTCACTCACTCACTCACTCACTCACTCACTCACTCACTCACTCACTCACTCACTCACTCACTCACTCACTCACTCACTCACTCACTCACTCACTCACTCACTCACTCACTCACTCACTCACTCACTCACTCACTCACTCACTCACTCACTCACTCACTCACTCACTCACTCACTCACTCACTCACTCACTCACTCACTCACTCACTCACTCACTCACTCACTCACTCACTCACTCACTCACTCACTCACTCACTCACTCACTCTCTCACTCACTCACTCACTCACTCCGGCCTTCAAGTTTCAAAGAAAAAAAATGTTTCTTCCTCGCTCACTCGTAAAGATTCAACATTGTGTGGAGCCTCCGTGACCGAGAGTTAGCGTGTTCGGCTTTAGATCACCATACAGGGCTCGAATTATTCCGTTTCTGTAAGGAAGTGTCATCTCTTTTATCTCACCATCCTGGAGACAGCTACTATGACGCAATACTCACTTACAAACCCGACTGCACTCACACTGGATCCTGGTACGGGATCATACACAGATGGCCGGGATCATCGATTAATCACTGTCCGATAATTGATAACGAATTCACATCTCCCCTTATCATCGCATCAAATTGTCGTTAATTGACCCACCTCGTCAACATGTGTCAATTACAAGTGGGAGTGATGATACGACCATGGGGCCGTATTCACAAGACGGTGCCATTTCCGCGTCACATATTATACGTCATCAATATACTGCTCTGCAAAACCGAAAAACATTATCTGCTTACTTTTCAAGTAAGCAGATACTGCCTTTTGGTTTTGCGCGGCGGGATAGCGGTATTGTTGAGCACAATATTAACGCAGTATTAGAAATTAGGATTCTCAGAACATGGCTCTTGACCAACCCTTGAAGCCCCAAATCAGAAAATTTATATTTTTACCCATTTGACGTTGTGTCTCACTACCGCTACCCACAACTACAAATGGGTGATAATTACTCATATACATTTATACACACATAGTTAATGCATTAGCAAATCGTGATGTTAAACGCTCTTTTCGTTCCCAATAACAATTAATAATAATAAAAACGACTACAGTCGCGCTTAGCGGAATAATAATTATATTGACCCCTGGGGGCCATAGAGTCTCATGAGCTACTTAGATGAATGGCTCAATATAGCACCATGCCATTACGCTGGCCAGTATTATCGTATACTGTATACATCACCCCACTATTTTAGAATATTTTAGGAATCATCCGTCATTTCTTTACAGACGTACAATGCTAATAGACAATAGCTATTTATTGTAATCTACTGAGCAAAGCCAAAAGGTGGTATATGCTAACTTTGCAAATGAGCAGATACTTTATTTTGACTGTTCAGATCAGTTTTGCAGTCTTTTAGTTTTGCATGGCGGCACAATGAATGATTCACACATTCGCCTATTGCGACGCCTTTGCAGGACGCCCTGTTGGGGAACACAACTTGACCGTGCCTCGAGCAGAACCCACAGTGGCAGTAAAATTTCTGAATAATTTTTATTGAAAGCTAAAAGCGGCCATTTATCCTTGCAAACTGAGTTAGATCACTCATATTCTAATAATAAACTTTTCCAATCGATTCATGGACCCAAAAGCCTATGTTTTGACAATATATTACCAGAAATAGATTGTGCTAAATTGGTATGGCGGCCATTTTAATTTTCGTGAATAATGTTTTTTTCCCAAGGGAGCAGTATCCGCTTATTTTAAAAGTGAGTAGATACTGCCTCTTGGCTTTGCAGAGCAGTACACATGGTTATATTACGTAATCACGACAATTTCATTTACAAAGTAATTTACAATTTACAATTTTACAATTTACAATTTTACAATTTAAAACTTGTGTGTTACAAAGCTTGCTATTAGTCATCATCCAAAATGGCAGCATTCAGAAGTGGCAGACACGCCTAATCTGATTATAACTACATTATTTTTTCTAAAAGTATCCCCTCAAGTTACAAATACGCTTACACAAGGAATATAGAAAGATTTTCTATATTGCTTGTTATACAAGTAAGCAGATACTGCATTTTGGCTTTGCAGCAGAATAAGCATGTATATATGCAGGTTGAAACCGATTAAATAGTGCTGGCACGTTCGTTTAAAATGAATCAAAAATGTTAGAGATAATTAGGTCGGTTTGAAGCGCTTTATTAAATCAGATAAACATTTGTCGTCATTAAAAGCTAACACAATTCCATTCTTTAAGATTAATGACAACTGTTACAGGAGATTGCTCAGAGAGTGAGTGATATCTGTGATAGGACTTGTTGAGATTGTCCGCCATCGTTTGTTTCGCGCCTCGTTCTGCGTGTCCTAACGTGTTTGATAAATCGGCGGTTACACAGTGGCAAATATTTATATTTGAAAAAACAAAAGACAAAAAATAATAAAAGAACGGAATACCCTGCCATGATCGGTGCTGCATGGCAGGGCATAAATAGAGCAGGGCAGGGCAGGACAGGGCAGGAAAAGGGCAAGAAAGAAGTGTGCAGGGCAGCACAGGGAAGGAAGGGGTAGGGCAGGGAAAGGAAAGGCAGGACAGTGCATAAAGGGTAGATTATTATATGACAAAGGAGCAGGGTGCAGCAAGGTGATCCGACAACACAGGGCATGAAAAGGCAGGGCAAGCATTATTGTTAATAATTATTTGTTAGGCAAGTATTTTGTTTGTTTGTCAAGGCAGGTATAGCAGGGTATGGCAGAGTAATTTTTTAATTTGATGTGAGATCGATGTATAGAATTGCTATATTTATGCTATATTTATGCATCAATACCATTAGATAACAAAGTAACATGGCATGTCAGCAAATGTCATTTTGACATTAAGATGGTGATAGGTTTGAGTGTTGATATTATGTCCTAGCAACCAAGCAAGAAGTGCCGCTCTCAAATGCCTCATTAGTCATTGTAAGATAGCAGACATGCCAGATCATAATAACCTTATGTATATAATCTTATATATTTATCTAGCGATCAGCGGCAGTGGAGTTCAAGGACTGACGACAGGAACCGTGTTCTGAAACGATCTTTAAAGGTGACATATTACCCCTTATATGGTATGCATAATTATGTCCTTATATGGGGTGATTGGCTATCATGTGACCCTCTCAGAGGGTCACATGATAGCCAATCACCCCATATATGGGGGTGATTAGCTATCATGTGACCCTCTCAGAGGGTCACATGACAGCCAATCACACCATATAAGGAGACACTTGTGCCCCATCTTGTGGCAACTTTGATTTATTTGTCACAAATTTATTCATACTATATAAGGGGTGATAGATCACCTTTAAATTTAGGCTGATAGCTAAGTTGATCCTAAGTAGTACATTCATGTGGTAGGTTAACAGCTTAGCTACTAGCTTCACTTTTAAGATCGTCTCGGAAAGCAACCCAAGCTCTAGCATGAGTTCTGAGTTTTAATTTGCTACTGGCTTTCAAAAGTATGTAACCATTATAAATATTTTACCCGTTGTGTGCGGTAATAGACTTTAGACGTCAGAATCTGATGACTAAAGTCGGTTCCCGCACTGAAAAGGTAAAAAAGCTAATCGCGTCTTTTTTTCGGCATTTGTATTCTTCCTTCAAGCAAGAAAAAATATGCAGAAATCAGCATTAAACTTGCTAGATTGGCATATGTTTTGACTCAAATTGTGAATTATTTAAATATTTTTAACCACGTGAAGTTGGCGGTCGTGGTATATAGTAAAAAAAATCTTTATGGTTATGGCTATGGTGTACTTAAAATCCAATAGAATCACCGAAATGAAAATCAATAGAATATATAAGTACTTGATGAGATATGATGACAAATTGATGGTGTCAAACTTAACTTTTACACACTTGCAATATTTTTGGGTGGCGGTGACGAGACATTCCCCTAACTTGAATTATGTATATTTTGTTGTCTACGTTGATGCTTTGTGGTCATTGTCGTCCTCTAGCACCCCAACTGTTTTATGTGCCACTCATTTCGGTGTTGTATACAACACTTAGGGTGCTAGAGGACGACAAAAAAAAAGAAAGAAAAAGTGTTGAATAAAATGGCTGGCGAGTATTTTAATTTGTATCAATTCGACCCCTTAGCAGCTAGAATATCACATGTGCAAGTGCGACAGTTAGTCTCTGCCAAAAACAGTATCTGATTACTTTACAAGTAGGAAGATACTGCCTTTCGGCTTAGCAGAGCAGGATATGTGAGACGTATCTCTTAACCTTTAACCCTTTAACCGCCAAATTATTCAATTTGAATTTTCACCCACTTGAAGTTGTGCCTCACTGACGCGATCCACAACTTCAAGTGAGTGAAAATTATTCAGATTTGACAAAATGGAGGTCAACTCTTTTCAAATCTTGGTTGGTGTCACATTTTATCTTTAACATATTTAAAATGTGGTACCTAATGTGATAATAGAAAAAACGAATATATGCGGCACCGGCGGTTAAAGGGTTAAACCACTAAGCGCGACTATGGTCCTTTTTAATCTGTGTTATTAGCCGTTTGAGTCACAGTTATTGGGAGCGAAATAAATGCTTAACCCTTAAAGCGCTGAATTATTTTTGTATAAACCATGGAGACCAAAGGGTTTTTTTCAATTTGAAAGCATCATAACTGTCCCAGTTAGGTCTTTCCGATTCATTTGAATACCTATGTTATGGGTCTACGGCCATAATAAATATGTTTACTCTTACAGTGCGGGGATCGACTTTAGTTGTCAGAATCTGACGTATACAGACGTCAGATTCTGACGACTAAAGGCGATCCCCGTGCTGTAAGGGTTAAACATTAACATTTGCTAATGTTAGGTCTCAATTTAAACTAATATGAGTAATTGTCACCCACTTAAAGTTGTGGCTCGCGGCAGCGAGACTCAACTGCAAAGGGATGACAATTTAAAATATTTTATTCAGCCTTTCAAAGGTTAAAGAGTGCAGACTGAGCCAGATCGACAAAATTCGAGCACTGCTGCACTCTGTAATCAAGGACGTTCTATATCCTTGCTGTAATCATTAGGGACATAATCTTCTCCCCAGACGACTCAATTACTACGTCATTAGGGGGATCCTCTGAGAAGGCGATAAGGTCGGGGATATCCCTGAATCCCAGATAACGCTTACACGCTTACATAACGAGCATTGTCTGGTTTAGAGAGATAAAACACCATTGACCTTTTAACCGCCAAGTTGTTAAAGTTTTTAAATAACCACCAAGTTATTAAATTAGAATTTTCACTACTTCGAAGTTGTGTCTCGCTGACGCGATCCACTCTTTCAGATGAGACAACAAGGAGATCAACGATTTTGAATCATTCTGATTATATCACGTTTTTCCTTTAACATGTTCAAAAGGTGGTACTTAATGAAAAAAAATAAAAGACCGGATATAATCGGGACCGGCGGTTAAAGGGTGTGTCGATCAGGGCATGAAATTTAAGCCCTGCATCTGGAGGACAGTGTCATCTGACCCATTTTACCATCCGCAGGAGGTTCGCCGGCTATTTTAGTCTTTTTTGTGCACAAAGTCACCTGATGTCTTTTCATTCATTTCATTCATTTCATTTATCAGCATGATTAGTTCATTCATTCATTCATTCATTCATTCATTCATTCATTCATTCATTCATTCATTCATTCATTCATTCATTCATTCATTCATTCATTCATTCATTCATTCATTCATTCATTCATTTATTCATTCATTCATTAATTCATTCATTCATTCATTCATTCATTCATTCATTCATTCATTCATTCATTCATTCATTCATTCATTCATTCATTCATTCATTCATTCATTCATTTATTCATTCATTCATTCATTCATTCATTCATTCATTCATTCATTCATTCATTTATTCATTCATTCATTCATTCATTCATTCATTCATTCATTCATTCATTTATTCATTCATTCATTAAGTAAGACACAAAACAATGTGTCAAATATATATGTATAAAGTTAATGGTTAAATAAACCAACTCTTCTCTGTTTTGCACATAATAAGTTTCAATCAATCTTTTCATATACCCAAAAGCGTTTTTCTTGTAAAATCTATTGCACTTTCAAATACATTAAGAAAATGAAGTCTGTTAAATTTTTCAACGATTATACTAAAAGACAATATTCGTTCGTTTGTTCGCTCGTTCGTTTGTTCGTTCGTTCGTTCGTTCGTTCGTTCGTTCGTTCGTTCGTTCGTTCGTTCGTTCGTTCGTTCGTTCATTCATTCATTCATTCATTTATTCGATCATTCATTCATTTATTCTTTCATTCATTTTCCCATTCATTTGTTAGTTCTTTTTCATTTGTTCGTTTTAAGGGATAAAGGGTTCTGACTGATCCAGATCCAGTGCTGTCTGTAATCACCAGGGACATAATCTTCTCTCCAGACAGCTCAATTACTACGTCATTAGGGGGGGGGGGGGTCCTCTGAGAAGGTGATAAGGCCGGGGTATCCCTGATTCCCAGATAACGCTTACGTAATAACGAATATTGTCTGGTTTGGAGAAATGAAACACCATTGACCCTTTAACCGCAAAGTTTTTAAAGTTATTAAATAACCGCCAAGTTATTAAATTGGAATTTTCACTCACTCGATTTTCAAATATCGCTTAATAACATCACGTTTTTTCTTTAACGTGTTCAAAAGATGGTACTTAATGTGGTAATAAAAATGAAAAGCCAAATATAATCGGGAGCGGTGGTTGAAGTGTGTGTCACGAATTTAGAGCCCTGTATCTGGAGGGGGGGGGGGGCTAAGTGCAGTTGTTAAAGCTGCCTGTTTGGGAAGTCGGAAATCGCGGGTTCGAACCCCACTCTGGCCTTCAAGTTTCAAAGAAACAAATTGTTTCTTCCCCGCTCACTCATAAAGATTCAATATTGTTGAGAGCCTTTGTGACCGAGATGCAGCGTGCTCGGCAACAGACCGCCAGGGCTCTGATTTTGAATCCTGTGTTTGTAGGGCAGTGTCGTCTCATTCATCTCACCATCATCGGGAGGCTCTCCTGGCCCAGTTTAGCCTATGTAAGCACAAAAGTAGCATAAAACCCCATTCATTTCATATTTGTATCTGGAGGACAGTGTCATCTGACCCATCCCACCATCCGCAGGAGGTTCACCGGCTATTTTTGCATTTTTGTGCACAAAAGTCACCTGATGTTTCATTTCATTTATTTATTCATTCATAATTCACTTCATTAGCATGATTAATTCATTCGCTCCTTCGTTCGTTTACTCGTTCGTTCATTCATTCATTCATTCATTCATTCATTCATTCATTCATTCATTCATTCATTCATTCATTCATTCATTCATTCATTCATTCATTCATTTATTTATTTATTCATTTATTCATTTATTCATTTATTCATTTATTCATTTATTCATTTATTCATCTATCCATCCCATCATTCATTCATTCATTCATTCATTCATTCATTCATTCATTCATTCATTCATTCATTCATTCATTCATTCATTCATTCATTCATTCATTCATTTACTCATTTATTTATTCATTCATTCATTCATTCATTCATTCATTCATTCATTCATTCATTCATTCATTCATTCAATCATTCATTCATTTATTCATTTATTCATTCATTCATTCATTCATTCATTCATTCATTCATTCATTTATTCATTCATTCATTCATTCATTTATTCATTTAATCATTCATTCATTCATTCAATTATTCATTCATTCATTCATTCATTCATTTATTCATTCATTCATTCGTAATTTGTTCATTTATTCATTCATTCATTCATTCATTCATTCATTCATTCATTCATTCATTCATTCATCCATTCATTCATTCATTCATTCATTCATTCAATTCATTCATTCATTCATTCATTCATTCATTCATTCATTCATTCATTCATTCATTCATTCATTCATTCATTCATTTATTCATTCATTTATTCATTTATTTATTTATTTATTTATATATATATTTTAATTTATTTATTCATGTATTTATTTATTCACTCATTTATTCATTCATCAATTTGTTCGTTCGTTCGTTCGTTTGTTCGTTCTCTCGTTCGTTCTACCGTTTGTTCGTTCTACTAGGCAGATTGTTACTACCTTTTAGTTCTGCAGAAGAACACCATGCCGCCACGCTAACCACTATGAGAGGCTCAGACACTCTGAACGCAGTTCACTTCTCCCCATGCATGTTGACCGATCCGTGTTCTAATCCGGATTTCGTGTCATTAATCCCCGCTTTGTGATCGCTTAGCGTCCTTATCTGTCCGACGATCTCGCCGCTGGATTAAGGCTGGCCCAACCTGGTAAACATTGGCACAGCATTGAACCACTCTTCAGATATCGACAGGCGTTATCTCACAAGTCTTCAGCAACAGACACGCGCGTAAACTCCACCCTTGGCGTACGATGGAGGCGGTGAAAGGGAATTTAATTCAGGCAAAATTTTATTATTTACCCTTACAACTCTAATTACCCCTCACCTTAGGCGTCAGAATCTGACTGATTCTGTACTTTAATGGTTAATGAAATATGCAACTAAGATATTTTTATGTTAATTAGTTTCACTTGTCAGATCATTATAATTACAAAACAAAAATGGTCCAATGTTATCTAAATATAGCACACTATTCTGCTCTGCAAATCCGAACGGCAATATATGCTTACTTGAAAAGTAAGCAGATACTGCCTTTTGGATTTGCGCGGCAGTATATTAGTCATCTAAACTGCCGTACTCATCCAAATTTAACCATTATAGTGTATAGGTTAAGCGATTTTTGACTTCAAGTCATGATGCAAACGATTCCTTTGGCATGGAGTTACCCTAAGGTCATATATAAATATCTATCCAAAGACACAAGTGGGATCGGCCTTTGTATAACAAATATTTGCATTTTTTCAAAATGGCAGCCAAAAAACCCCAGAAAAATCGCAATTTTCATATCTGTCATGCTCAATATTATAATTTGGCGTCCAAATGTACATTTAAATGGTCAAGAAATTAAATAAAATAATTACAAGAAAAGAAATAACAATATTTTAGCTTAACACAGCCACCAATGACTTAAAGGTAACATTATTCCCCTCTAATGGGCCGTATACGGGTGCAAATTTTTAGATATATAAGACACTGCTCCAAATCAGATATTATACGATTTTTTTTTTTGAAGACGTCATAAACGTCTATACAGAAGACGTCATAATAAATATCTTTATGTTCAGCAAGAATTTACAGGTTCCTTTCCTACAACATATGAATCTAATTCTATACCGCTAATTTTGAAGTCATTTTAACACAATCATGCTGCTTGATGGATCAGGCATTGATCAATCACCATCTGCACCTGACAAATCAAAAGTAAACAGTCCATTGGACAGCAGATCATATTCAACTGTGAGGCATAGATATAAAAACCCTGTTAGCGGTCCTCGTCATATAATTTAGATAGAGAGAGAAACACCGGCGTCATCTTCATCTTCAAACTGCAGTGCTTCTCTACTGCAAACCATGCATCAACGAGGACTGTGTGTATCATACGACAGACAGAGAACATTAGCACAGATGTCACAAATTCAATAATAAAGCACTGGGAACAGATTGGTGTCGCTGTTCCACCTCAGGCCAACAAGGGTGTTTCACTACAGGTGGGTTCGATAATATCGATCACAACCCATCATCGACCACAGCAACATCTTCCCTCCATGAAACATACATACGCATTCAACAGCATTTTTCTTCTGAATACCAGCAAAGGTAAAATTTTCATAATATCCAAAATCCAGAGAAAAGGGACAAAAATATTTACCTGCTTGTTACTGAACGATGGAACTAGATATCACCCTGTCACATGACTAAGTTTTCAATATTCTTCCTCTCAATATCAGTCATTCATATCCAGTTCTCCAACCTGTCACCAAAACTAGTATCGAAGATGGCTACATGTGGTTGGACGATGTCAATAAATTCCTAGAGAAAGATAACCTCGAAGATAGATAATGGAGCTCTTGGGCTGCGTACCATGCCAGCATTACAGAACCACCTCCATTCCCACCATCTTAATCGTACATGTTGACATTGTTTATGGAGTCACCCACCAGCCCAGCTATGGCTTGGCATGCAATGAAAATTCTCCGTACCACAACCAAGTATTTGAAAACTAATCAGACCCCTGTTATGGTTGCGGATCAACCACTTTTTTCTCGGGCCAAGAAATCCAATGGGAATTCCCTGAAACATAATTTAGGTGTGAGGTTAACCTCGGTTAACCTTCATTTAAAATTGCAGCCCACAGCACCCACGGCGTCGTGGTGACGGGGTGGAGAGGCTGGACTCTTATCTGTCAGCACGGTACTTAGGGATCTTGGTACACCCGGGTACGTTCGTGTCCTGTTGCATCAGGTTACACATTGTGTTAGTCTGATCTAGGCACTCTGGTCTCTATATTCGCGCTGACCAGACGCCTCGCGCGCGCGCGCCTTTACTTGCTAATTCACAGTGTTTATGTTATATCTTACTTAATTTTTTTTCTCTTTTTCAATTGGTGCTTGTTATGTTATTACTTCACTCTGGTCGCATTGCGCGCGCTTGCCATTAGTTGGGCTTTGTAACGTAGTTAGTATTGTTTAGTAATAAAGCCTCTTTACCCCCTCTCCTGGTGTTGTTGTTTTAATGAAGATTCTTTCTTGGTTGTATTTGAGCCAATGCATACAGAAACAAGAGGCCAGCCGGCCACTATAATCCCAAGCCCCGTCCGCGTGATAGAAATTGTTCAGGGATCATCCTTCCCTGAACTCTCACATTCTGTTTTACAGTAATGGTTTACCTAATTTAGCACAGTATGCCATGTATACATTAGAGATATTAAGGTCAATGATGATCACATGTCGGTCATTTTTTTAATTAGATAAAGTTGGACATTTTTCAGGCAATATTCTTCCCTGAAACCACATATTTTGTTTCATAGTAATGGTCTAACTATCTGGCACAGTTTGCCCGATATTAGCCATATTAATGTCAATAATAGCCTCAAGTCGGCCATTATGAATTTGATCGAGTGGAGATTTTTTAGGCCATGTCCCTCCCTGAAACTGCACATTTGTTTTATACTCAATGGTATAGATATCTGGCTCGGTTTGCTAGATGTCAGGCATATATAGGTTAAGTTAGCTATGGCCGATAGTCGGCCATTTAAAATTTGATCAAGTTAAAAGTTTTCAAGGCATATTCCCACCTGAACCTTGTTTTGTAGTAATGGTCTGGCTATCTGGCATTGTTTACCAGATATCAGGCATATTAAAGTAAATAATGGCCAATGGGCGGCTATTTTGAATTTGATCGAGTTGAAATTTTTAAAGGCATATCCATACCTGCAACAGCACATTTTGTTTCATGGTGATGCATGGTTAACCTATCTAGCACAGTTTGAAAGATATCAGGCATATTAAAGTTAATTATGGCTGATAGTCTGGCTGATAGTCGGCCATTTTGAATTTGATAAAGTTGAAAATTTTTTAGGGGATATCCCTCACATTTTGTTCCATAGTAATGGTCTAGCTATCTGGTACGGTTTGTCAGATGTCAGCTACATTAAACTTATGGCCGAGTGTCGGCCGTTTTGAATTTAATCGAGTTAAAACATTTCAGGGCATATCACTACCTGGAACCATACATTTTGTTGTATAGCAACGGTCTAGTTATCTGGCAGTGTTTGCCAGGTATCAAGCATATGAAAGTTAATTATGGCCGATAGTCGGCCGTTGAAAATTTGTAGGGCATATGCCTACCTAAAACCACACATTTTGTTTTATAATAATGGTCTAGTCATCTCTGGTTTGCCAGATATCAGGCATATTCAAGTTAATTTTGGCCGACTTCGCTCCAGCTCCAGTATACAACACACCCATAATTACACGAGATTTACCAGAACTTGCAATTTGTCAATGCAAAATTGCAAAGCCCCTTGCAAATGTTGTGTACAGAGGCAGCCGTCCATGTCCCTATTTGGATGTAGGCCTAAAGGTGCATGCTCACGTCTTACTTAATGTATTGTAAACGGAACGAGGCAAAATAAACGATGTACCAATTAGGGGAGAACACCCTTAAGCGCACCCCCTAACTAAAAAGGGGGGAATATCTTTATAACATGATTGAAACAACATGACCACATTGGCAGTTGGTCCGGATTCTGATAAAATATAATTCCTATTTTTTTCTGTATGATAAAGCCATTTCTACTCATTTTATTTGAAAAAAACACTTTTTCAGCAAAGGGGGCGCTTTGGGTGCACTGTGCACAAAGCGCACCCCCAGTGTTCTTAAAGGGCACCCCCTAATGTTCAGTGGTTGTTATACGTCCTAAAGCGCACCTCCTGTACCGATACATGTAGGGACAATATAAAATTATATTTTAGTTAGATTATGAATAAACATAACCAAAATAATATTTTTGTCAATTTTTTACCCTAAATTTCCATGAAATATAATATAGTATATAGGCCCAGTTTATTCATTTTGATGGAAAGTAGCCAGACACAACTGGCTGGCTGTGACTAATCATTGACATGGACAGGGCGGTGCGCTTTAAGACAAGCTCATATCCTAAAGGAGACAGATGCTCCCAAAGCGCACCAGGGGGGTGCGCTTTGGCAGCAAGTTGGGGGTGCGCTTTGAGCACACTGGACATTATTTATTAAAATGATTTTTGGATCACATGGTTGACTCACGTTGACTGATTGTTAGCTCTAGCTAATCAAAAAAAGGCCAATCTACATTGTGTTTTTTCAATTTTTTCGTTATCTATAATACTCTTTAAGTAATCACACAATATCTACACTCACAAAAATATAAGAAAAAAAGTGATTTTAACTGTTATTCTCTTGCGTCCTTGTCGCGTGTGTAGCGTCCTTGCTATTAAGTGCCCAAGTTCAAGGACACACTACTTTATTATCTTTTCCAACTATGAAGTCAATATGACGTCACTTTCACAGAAATATTAAGAAAAAAGCCAAAAGGTGCGTTTAGGGAGCAGGGTGCGCTTTAGGGTGTTCTCCCCTACGAGTGTTTGTTTACCATTATTTTCTATGTAAATTGGATTATTCATAGTAAAAGTAAACAAAGATGTATTTTTACCTTTACACATGCTTCTTATATATCCCTGAACTAACAATGTCGACTTTAGCATCAAAATGGTCATTGTAGCTATAATAGAGTTGAAAATAGTAAAAAAAATATTGTTTTGGCGGCCATTTTGGAAAAACGCAAATATTTCATATTTGAGGCCAGATAGAGCTTGTGTCTTTGGATAATTGTTTCCCTATGGACCTAAGGTACATTACTGCCAAAAGGAAACATTTGCATCATGATCTGATGTAAACACCCTAGTTTGTGCAGTTAACCTACCTACTACATGGACACAATCTGAAATTTTGCAGTGAAATCCCTGCTATATATTTAGAAAAAATACATGCATAATCACGATTTGTACTGGTCTTTGACTTTAAATGTGTGTTTCTTTTGAAAAAAAAATGTCTTTTACACCTCTCCTCATACAAAACACTTTCTTATCCACAGTACCACAATACATATATAATATATTTCGAACACTAACAATAGTGTCGTCTGTGGTTTACATGTCATCACATAAGAATGAACGTATCTCTGTCATTTTAACAAATCAGATATAGCTAGGCCTGCGCCTATCAAATTCTCGGTGTAACTGCCCAGATCACCCCTCCCCCCCCCCTGACTGGGCTATACCCTAGGTATAGTCTGGACTTTACCCTAGGTATAGTCTGGGAGCTTACAGACTGTACCCCAGGGTATACTCTGCGAGGTCTCAGAGTATACCCCACAAGCCCATACTATACCCCACCAAAATCAGGGTGGGGTATAGTCTGGGCTAAAGGGGTATACTCAGGGAGATATCATATATGACTTATATTCAATTATCGACATAATATCTGATGGTAATCTGAAATAATTCATGTCTCATGTATTTAACCCTCCGACGACTAGACTATATTCTGTCCCCCTATGTTAACCTTCTCATGGCCAGAGTATAATATGTCTGATGTATCACCCTTCTAGTGGCTAGAGCATCACATGTTTCATTGATTAACCTTTTTAGGGCTAGATTTTTATATGTCTCATGTATTAAACTTTCAATAGCTAGAGATCTCCTTTATTATCCCTCCCCCCCCCCCCCCGAGGGCTACAGTATCATAGATCTTACGTGTCCAGCTACTCTAGCTAATTAATGGCGCGCACCAAATAATTCAAATAATTAATTGGTGCGCACTAATTAATTATTTTGCGCGCACCCAGTTGTACACTGAAAGTATAATAATAAAATATGTTAATGCATGCCGCAAATGATACTCTAGCCATCAGAAGGTTAAGATGGGGGACATAAATTTAAGATAATCCCCAGAAGGTTAATGCATGAGACATGTGATGATCTAGCCACCAGAATGTTAATACATAAGACAAGCGATACTCTAGCCATCAGAAGGTTAACATACAGGTCTTAAGATAGTCTAGTCCCCAGAGGGTTAAGACATTAGACATGTCATACTCTGACCATCAAAAGATTAATATGGGAGGTATGTGATAGTCGAGCCCTCAGAGGGGTAATACACGAGACACGTGATACTCTAGCCTTCGGAGGGTTGATTCATATGACAAGTGATGTGACAACCATCAGGTTAATGCATGGGATATGTGATACGCTAACCATCAGAAGGGTCAAATCAGAGACATTTGAAGCCTAGCCCCAGATTAATAATAGACAAGATATGTGATACTATAGTAGCCTAGCACCGGAGTGTTAAAACTTTAGCCATGCGATACTCTAACCACCAGAATGTTGATATAATGATATTTTATACGTGAGACACTTGATTCGATAAACCCCAGATAGGGTGGGGGCCCTGGTTAAAACTGCCTGTTTGTAAAGTCGGAGTTCAAACCCCACTGTGGCCTTCAAATTTCAAAGAAACAAAATGTTTTTCCCCGCTCACTCATAAAGACTCAATATTGTGTGGAGCCTCCGTGACCGAGAGGTAGCGTGCTTGGCCTTAGACCGCCAGGGCTCGAATTTCGAAACCTGTGTCTGGAGGACAGTGTCATCTCATTCATCTCACCATCCTCAGGAGGTTCTCCTGGCCCAGTTTAACATATATACTAGGTGGCCTAAAAACCCATTCATTTCATTTTCTTTTAGACCCCAGATGGGTAATAAAAGAGACATGTAATGATCTAGCTATCAGAAGTTTTGTATAGGAGACATGTGATAACCCAGTCCACAGAATATTGATGTAGGCTCCTATGAGGCATGTGATACTCTAGCCATCAAAATGTTAACATAGGAGACATGATGTGTTACTCTAACCCCCAGAGAGTTAGTTTATAATTAGTTTAAATTTATAATTGATTGTAATCATATATGATAGATCCCAGAGTATATCCCTATCGCCCAGTCTATACCCCACCCTGAATCTGGGCTTGTGGGGTATACTATGGGAGCTCCCAGAATATACCCTAGGGTATATTCCAGATCATACCCGGGTATAGTCCAGAATATACCCGGGTATAGCTCAGTGGGGGGGGGGGGTTTCTGGGCGGGTACACCGGATTACGATATACATGAAACAAATTCCACGTTATTTTCTGTGTTTACGGATTGCACTATTGCGTTGGCCGAAAAAACAAAATATACCCATGGGGTATAGTCTGGGAGCTCCCAGACTATACCCCAGGGTATATTCCAGATTATACCCGGGTACAGTCCAGAATATACCCGGGTATAGTTCAGTGGGGGGGGTAATCTGGGCTGTTACACCGGATTACGATATACATGAAACAAATTCCACGTCATTTTCTGTGTTTACGGATTGCACTATTGCGTTGGCCGAAAACCACAGCAATGCATACTTAAAGATACTCACTGTGAAATTGAGCGGATCTTATCCCTCATCCTGCTAATTTAATTTATTAAAATGTTTAACCACTTGAGGTTGTGTCTCGCTACCGCGATGCACAGCATCAAGTGGTTGAAAATTACTCATATTTGTTTAATTTGAGACCAAACATTTACAAATGTTCCGCTACTAAAGCAGCTTAGCCCCTTAACCGCCAAATTATTCAATTTGAATTTTCATCCACTTGAAGTTGTGTCTCGCTGACGCGATCCACAACTTCAAGTGAGTGAAAATGATTCAGATTTGACAAAATGGAGGTCAACTCTTTTCAAATCTTGCTGGTTGATGTCACATTTAATCTTTGTCATGCTTAAAAGGTGGTACGTAATGTGTTAATAAAAAATGAACACCCGACTATATGCGCACCGGCGGTTAAAGGGTTAAAAACGACTTTTGCCGTAATCAGCAGGGTTAAAGGGTTAATTGTATGTGACATGACTTGTATGAATTGCATGATCATTGTGCTGCTCAGCAAAGCCAAAAGACAGTAACTGTTCACTTGGCATTATGTGCTCTATTAGTTGAGATATATATATCATATATAATATCTCTCAGAGTACACCCTCATCTCCCAGACTATACCCCACCCTGCATCTGATGGGGTATATAGTCTGGGCTTGTGGGGTATTCTCTGGGAGCTCCCAAAATATACCCATGGGGTATAGTCTGGGAGCTCCCAGACTATACCCCAGGGTATATTCCAGATAATAGCCGGGTATAGTCCAGAATATACCCAGGTATAGTTCAGTGGGTGGTTATTATGGGCGGTTACACAGGATTACGATATACATGAAACAAATTCCACGTTACTTTCTGTGCTTACGGATCGCACTATTGCGTTGGGCGAAAAAACCCAGCAATTCATATTTAAAGATACTCACTGTGAAATTGAGCGGATCTTATCCCTCATCCTGCTAATTTAATTTATTAAAATTTTTAACCACCTGAGGTTGTGTCTCACTACCGCGATACACAACATCAAGTGGTTGAAAAATTACTCATATTTGTTTAATTTGAGATCAAACATTTCCAAGTGTTCCGCTACTAAAGCAGCTTAGCCCTTTAACCGCCAAATTATTCAATTTGAATTTTCACCCACTTGAAGTTGTGTCTCGCTGACGCGATCCACAACTTCAAGTGAGTGAAAATTATTTAGATTTGACAAAATGGAGGTCAACTCTTTTCAAATCTTGCTGGTTGATATCACATTTTATCTTTAACATATTTAAAATGCGGTACTTAATGTGCTATTAAAAAATGAAAAACCGACTATATGCGACACCGGCGGTTGAAAGGTTAAAGCCGTAATCAGCAGGGTTAAAGGGTTAATTGAATGTACATGACTTGTATGAATTGCATGATCAGTTTGCTGCTCAGCAAAGCCAAAAGACAGTAACTGTTTACTTGGCGTTATGGGCTCTATTAGTTGAGATATATATGTCAATTATTGTTTGCTTGCAAAAATAAAGAATAAAGTGTTATAATTATTGTATATACGTCAGTTCACTAATAAACAAATGTAAGACCTGTCACCTTCCGTTCAAAGCCAAAAGGCAATACCGGTATCCAGTCCTAACCACAAAATGATTTTCCAGAAACGCGCATGCGCTGCACCATCGCATCGACATGTCCGTTCATTCTAAGCTGGCATTTACAGCGTACTAACCCAGCAAACAAAAACATTTCTATAGCATGTGTACAAAGCTGGATCAACGTCGAAGACGTTGGGCCGACGTTGTAAAAATGTTATACAAATGGTTTGGGTTTGCTCAGAAATATAACTATGTTGGAAGCAGCACCTTTATAAAAATGAAATGAATCGGGCTTTAGGCCACCTTTGTGCACATATAGGCTAAACTGGGCCAGGAGAACCTCCTGAGGATGGTGAGATGATTGAGATGACACTGTCCTCCAGACACAGGATTCGAAATTCGAGCCCTGGCGGTCTGAGGCCGAGCACGCTACCTCTCGGTCACGGAGGCTCCCCACAATACTAACTTTCACACGTGGATGGGGAAGAAACAATTTTGTTTCTTTCAAACCGCCGAGACCGGGAACCGAACCCCGGACTCTGGCGTGAAAGGCAGCGGTGCTAACCACTACCCTAGGGCCCCCGCCCAGCACCTTTATAAAACTCTGCTCCCCGCATACCGCAATATAACTCTGTTGGAAGCTAAAACTCTACTCCCCGCATACCGCATTATAACTCTGTTGGAAGCTAAAACTCTGGTCCCCGCATACCGCAATATAACTCTGTTGGAAGCTAAAACTCTGCTCCCCGCATACCGCAATGTAACTCTGTTTGAAGCTGCATCTTTATAAAGCTCTGGTCTCCGCATACCGACCTTACTACAATCACACTCACCCGAGCACTTACAGGCGTCAGACATCTTGCTCAAAGTACTCACCCCAGCATTTACAGGCGTTACACACGTTGGTAAAATCACAATCAGCCGACTTTACATTTTAACCCCTGGTAACTTGACCTGTTCATTCGTCTGCCATGGACAGCATGCAGTTCTGCAGCTATTTCGACGCATTAAACTTATCGTACACATTGCCATTTTTGTCCTACCAGGTACTCATTTACACCGGAGTCAAGTGAAGTATGTGAGGGTAAAGTGCCTTGCCCAATGACACGACATCGGAGCAATGTCCCAGCATTGAAAGTAGAGGAACATGATATGTTTCTGAAAATCGTGCACCAAGCGGGTTTCTAAGCCGCACGGCAGGCAGCGACTTTGGCCAAGCCCCATTGCGCCACGTGCCTCTCGCCTCTGCATTTACAGGCAATACCCACTTTGCTAAATAAAACTTATATTACACTCACTCCGGCATTAACAGGAGATATCCAACTTGCTAAAATATCACTCACCCCAGTATTTACAGGCGATACACACCTTGCTAGACTATCACTAACTCTTGGCGGGGGCCCTGGTGCAGTGGTTAAAGCTGCCTGCTTGGAATGTCAGAGATTGCGGGTTTCTCTGACCTTCAAGTTTCAAAGAAACAAAATGTTTCTTTCCCGCTCACTCATAAAGATTCTATATTGTGGGGAGCTTCCCTGACCGAGAGGTAACGTGCTCGGTCTCAGACCGCCACGGATCGCTTTTCGAATCTGAGGGAAGTGTCATCTTATTCATCTCTCATCTGACCTGATTTTGTTTCTGGCCATTAAGGCAATACCTGACAAAAATGATGTCCTTGCCATTCTAAACAACATGGTCAATGTTGATTTTATGTTAGGCCAGCGTCGTAGACAATTGGCATACATCAATCCAGCATTGTCAATTCTACAGCGTAAGCAGGATAGGTCTACACCGGCACAATCTGAGAAGCTGTCCCAACATAAGCAAAGAGTGGTTGTTAACATCACTTTGGACATTCTGCTGGTATCTTGGTCTCACACATAAGCAAGTCTACAACAACACAAGTAAAAGACGCACATTTAATGTTGCTTTTATGCTGGGCCGTCATTGTATAGGATGGACCAACTATGATACAACACAGTTTGATTGCATGTACCGGTCATAGTGGTACTAGGCACATAATGACAACCTTAGCCCAGTATAGGGGAGACATAATTATATAAACTTGTCTCTCATAGGTGCAAGGAATCCCCGAACTCGACATAGTTTCAGGGTCAGGTGTGGGTTGCGGTACACCAGATTTTGAGGCCCTATCAGAACGCAGCAATTACAGAAGATAATCTCAAAGCACTGTAGCAGGGCCACCTAGTACTCTGGTTCCCAGAGCCACACTACGCGGCGTGGCCGAGCTTCATGTAGTTTCTGGTATGCCTCAGTGGCTAGTGTTTGTGACTAGTTGCTATATTTAGATGAAAATAGGGTAATCCCCGAATTCAGGCATTTTTGAAAGGTCATTTCCCCGGATGAAGATTTGTTCACAGTATTGTATTTCCCCTCTCACGCATTTCCTATGACTTGACCCAGAAAATTATTCACCGGCCTCAATAGCAGAGGCATGAAAGTCACGTGACTAACCCGTCCATAAATGAAATTGGCCGGGCTCGCCAGGCAAGGCCACCAAGCTGTGCTAGTATGGCCCTGAGAAGGAGGCTGATTCATCTCACCATCCTCAGGAGATTCTCCTGGCCCAGTTTAGCCTATATGTGGACAACGGTGGCCTAAAACCCCATTCATTTAATTTACCACTAACTCCAGCAATATATTCTCACCCCATCATTTGTAGGTGATACCCACCTGGCACAAACCCATGTTGTAATGACTGCTAAATACAATCGTTGCCCATTTCAACACAGTCTTTGCGAATCGATTTGTTACGTACGCCCAGGAGGTAATGTTTCTGTTCGTCTTTGTTGGCTTGTTTGCTTTTATACAGAGACCAGAGTCTTTCAGCAGGATCACTCACTCAGTAATGAGCGGATTTGCATGAAACTTCTATCGATATTTGCCATCTGTTTGGACGACGAGGTCGTGACCTCCACCAACCACGTGTATTAAATTGGGGTAAATCTTCTGGAGAATATGGGCTCAAATCCAGCATTCTTACCGAGCATCAGGGAATTACTTTTCAAATAAGCTGTTTTTACTGTTTGGCTTTGCCGATGTTACAAGTGGTCACTGACAAACGGTTTTTGAATCAGGAACCAGTCATTAACCCTTTAAGTGCGAGGACCGTCAGAATCTGACGTCTGAAGACGTCATATTCTGACGTATAAAAACAGTCCCCGCGCTGAAGGAATTAAAACATATAATTATAATGGTCGTAGACCCATAACATAGGTATTCAAATGAACCAGAAAGAGTCAGTTAAGACATCTACGCTGATCTGAAAATGAAAAAACCTTTGGTCTCCATGGTTTATTCGAAAATATTCTAGCGCTGTTAGGGTTAAACAATCATACAGTGACTTGCTGAGAGGCCATTGTGAACACGGGTCACCTGGAAGCCTGGATGTATTATCTTTTGAGAGCCATTTTCTGAGAGCAGGACGTCGTGCAATTTAAAGACAAACGACAGTAACTGCTTACAGTAAAACGTAAACAGTTACTGCTGTTTGCCTTGCACGACGATATTAAATAATATATTGTTTGATCTTCACACTTAAGAAATAAAAACACATGAGAGGTGATTTTTTACCTAATTTTATTTGTGTGTTTTATCTAACGAGAAATGCATTATACTGCGCCAAAGACACGCTCAAATTATTTAGCCAAGAACATAGGCCCTATGATCCTTTATTTTTTTTATATGATGAAACATAAGATGAAACGACTCGTGCTTTTGTTACTAATATATATCATCTGCTATAATAAATGTGTAATAAGTAATATATTCCGAGAAAAAAACCAAAACCAGTGCACGATGCTACATTGACATCGATATAAATGGTACACCTTAAAATGTGAAATTTGACTAAATTAAAGTAAATACATGATTGGTATCAGCGCATGCCATATTGCAATACAATTTGTTTATTGAATACCACCTCTAATAATATTTATATACACATTGTAACATTTTTTCTAGATATCATGTGTAAATAAATAAATACTGTTAAGTAAATGTGTAACAAAAATTTGCAGGCCTATGTGCAGTAAGGTTGATTAATAGAAAAACACGTTTGCGTGCAGATATAATAGACTACACAGGTAATTAATCTACTTGTTCATATGTTATTATCTGGTGTCCATTGTGACGGAGCTTCTGATGTTTCATTTATTACTTTGCTATTGCATTTTACTCAGGTGAAGTTGACAGTCGTGGGTATTTAACAACACTCAAGCATGCATTCCAACCATTTATACAGTTACCTACAAAAGTGGGACAACATTATTACACACCCATTATCAATATGAACATTAATAGATTAAATAGATGAGGTAGCGGGTTGACATACTCAATAATGTTAAGCAGGTGAACATTACAAATAATTGTGATATTTTCGTATTTATTTAGTATTTTTCGGGCTTATTTTTTACTCTTTGACAACAAACTTTTTGTTTTTATTATACTAATCAATATATAAAATCAGCAGTATACTTGACTATTCAACCGGTCCGTTTGATCACAGGCATCCAGGTTAAGAGTCTTTTTGTAGTTTTTGTCACACTATCTTGGAGTAGCATTTTGTTTCTTTTTAACCTTCAAATCACTAAATTATTTCTGTATAAGCCATGGAGGTTTTTTCAATTTGAAATGATCATAAGTGTCCCACTTATCTCTTTCTGATTCATATGAATACCTATGTTATTGGTCAGCTATTATTGATATACATTTATTTACTCTTACGGTGCGGTGATTGACCTTAGACGTCAGAATCTGACGTCCACAGACGTCAGATTCTGACGAATAAGGTTGATCCCCGTGCTGTATGGGTTAACATAGCCTCATTAATTTCAGTTTATGGCTAATTTACAATGTATAAGCAAGCTTGTAAAATAACCCACGTGCCCAGCACGGCATATTCTATTTGATACTTTAGATTCTGTAGTCTGTGTATTGATAATCAGGTCCAGACTGAAAAAAACACGATTCTTTGAGGTTGAATAAACAAATCCTAGTACACTTGATGAGATCCAATCCAACATGTAACAGGCTTCTGAGAAATGGGCTGTTTTATATGTGGCATATACATATTTATATCTACACTATATAGATCATAAAGTATGCAGTAAAATCATATATAGCTATAGTATCTGCCGATTACAGATAATAAGTACTAATTACTCAACAGCTTTGAATTTTACTGTCTCATTTAATTATATTGTTTTTGACGATGGTCAACTGGGGCTCGTTATTTACCAGCTGGACCTCTTCAGATCTATCTGCCGCGCAAAGCAGCTGCTTACTTGAATAGAGGTTAACCCTTTAACCACCGGTGCCGCATATTTTCGGGTTTTCATTTTTTATTAGCACATTGAGTACCACATCTTAAATATGTTGAAGAGAACAAATGAGACATCAACCAGCAAGATTTAAAAAGAGTTAATCTCCATTTTGTCAAATCTGAATAATTTTCACTTACTTGAAGCTGTGGTTCGCGTCAGCGAGACACAACTTCAAGTGGGTGAAAATTCAAATTGAATAATTTGGCGGTTAAAGGGTAATGCATTTTGCCTTTGCAGAGCAATGCTCAGCCCTTGTTCCGTCGGATTGCATTAATTAGCCGGTATATGTTTGCAGAGCAGTACAGACGTCAGATTCTGACGTCTAAAGTCGCTTGCCGCGCTGATAGGATTAAAACTAAACATAGACAACACCATACTAATGTGAGGGTGGGGTATTGGGAGTATTTCCTTCACTCTGAGTTCTGGGTATGTCTAGGGGATTTACCCCTAGACCATTCTCATTTATCAGATCAACTATCCTTCCACTAGCGTCAGCTATTGCTGTGCTATATATAGTGTGGCCCTGAGAAGGAGGCTGCCCCTAGACGTGCTCAGACGGCTGAAAACTTGGGTTTCGCTGTGGCACACCTCCGCTATTCTCGGGTCAGATAGTATCCAGAGTAATAATAGTTTAGGGTTACTCCATTCATCACACAGCTGTTTATTCATTTATCAAAGCATTTATTCAGTGCCTGAGCACTGATGCGAACGCTGTATTAGGTATAAAGTGTTATGTGAGGTATATCTAACAATAGATTAAGCCAACAACCGCTAAGCAATAATTTCACTCACTCTCTCACTCACTCTCTCACTCACTCACTCACTCACTCACTCACTCACTCACTCACTCACTCACTCACTCACTCACTCACTCACTCACTCACTCACTCACTTATTTACAACACTATAATAGTTGCAATAAATTGACAAATGCCATTGTGCATTTTGTCTTTAAAGTATATGAATTCGATGAAAAAAGTATTTTGATTTAAAATGAATGCAGTTAATTATGTAAATATTGTTTGAATAGTAAAATTGTAGTAATATCATAGAGTTAATTTATTAACATTATGGTAATACTGATTTAGTATAATTATCCGTGCTAATGTTTAATCTCCACAAAGGAGATCAAAGTGTTGATAAGCCCGAGGAGAGAGGTGCCTGGTGACAAATTGCTATGAAATTAGTCTGGTGCCTTAACTGTTTCGTTACTAGATCTGCTGTCTCAACTGTCTTGGTACTAGATCCCAGTTATTATTATTTTTCTATTATTTTAAACAAGAATTGCGTCATCAATCCCTGCTTGAAATAATAGACAACCATTCTTAAAAAATGTCATATAAACGATAAAGTATAAGTAATTATTAAAATTGCCGATGAATGAGAGTGTTATTTAAGCGGCGTGAAAACGTGAGTCCCGATCCAGTGATTGTGTAATCTCACCAAGAGGGTTCCGGATCAGATGGATTTTGACGGGATCACCCGAGAGCTAATAACACTGGGACACGATCTCACCCCCTTCAATGTAATATTGTCTGGATTATTTAGCGAGGACACTCAGCAGATATAGATGTGATATATATGTATTATCCCACATAACGTCCCCTTGAAGTTAGAAGGTGCTAAACTGCCACAAAGTGGCATTTTAGCACCTTGTAACTCCAAGGGGACGAATTGTATATCTCTGCATCGACTTGGAACGTTGTAATCTTGTTTCGTAAACTTAGACAATGTCAAAGGTGCTAAATTTGTAAATACATACTTTCTTGGGTGCCTACAGTGATACAATCTTGATTTATACGTACTAGTACTTTTGGTGGCAATAATGAATACAAATTATTGTCTTCATAATAGACGTGTAATAGCATAACATCATCATGGCAACCATGACAATTGATACACTGTTCAAAGCAGATCGCAATCCAGTCAAAGGTAACCAATTGTCTGAGAGCTTGCTTGTCTAGCTGTCAGGTGGATAATTTATAAAAAACCACCGTCCCACAGTAACCTACTATCACTACAGATGACTTATTATCATAACATATTCTGCTCCAAGTTTACGAGCTAATGAAGTTGTTTTAAAATTTATCCAATCAGTTAATCAAATTATCAATGAATCAATGAATCAATGAATCAATGAATCAATGAATCAATGAATGAATGAATGAATGAATGAATCAATCAATCAATCAATCAATCAATCAATCAATCAATCAATCAATCAATCAATCAATCAATCAATCAATCAATCAATCAATCAATCAATCAATCAATCAATCAATCAATCAATCAATCAATCAATCAATCAATCAATCAATCAATCAATCAATCAATCAATCAATCAATCAATCGATCAATCAATCAATTAATTAATCAATCAATTAATCAATCAATCAACCAATCAGGTAGATCTTAAAAACCGCTAAACTCAACATGGATGCTTGACCTAAACTACCTTCTGCTTGCAAAATCAGACAAGACACGAACGAGGCAGAACAAGAAGTATTATATTTCTCCTTGACATTATAACTATAATTGCGTTTTTTTATTAATATAATTATCGGTATGGAGCATGAACCATAACGTTACATGCCAGCGGCAGCTAATAGCCACATACATCTAGCACGGTACGGTAATCGGTATTGGATAAATGCTGGGCATTCATCCAACATTGTCTCACTGTCTCGTGTTGCCTGTACTTTCAGTTTTCACTCTCCGTGCCTTTTTGTTCAACCAGCCACACCCAGATATCTCACGACCAAGGTATGACTTAACATAACACTGTAACCAGTTCGCGAAAAAGGCCACGTATAGTGTATATATTTCTTTTATGCAGATGTGTGAATGTATATATTTTTTTTGTGTTTGCACAATGCAAATAAACAACATTTGCAGATATGTCTATACGTTAAGAAAATAGTTATGTTATCCACCTAAACATGTACATAAACGAAAAAACAGATCATTGTTCATGGATCGTCTGAAAGTACTGGATGATTTTGGAATGAATACAGACAGATAATTATAGATTTAGACTGCATGGCATCTATCCCCAATTGATAACGGTATTGACGATTTATTTGCACACATATCACCCTTTTAATTTTTTGCTTTTAAATTAACTCTTTCAGCGCGGGGACAGAAATAAATTATTAAGGTATTATTATATATTGCAGATATGATGGTTTATTGACGACGGCTCAACAATGACATATCACGTTTCTGAAAATAAGAGGGCATGTTCTTTGACTTCGAATAAACTGAAAATACTAGTCTCCGCGTGTATTATCAACTGTTGTATTGATTATGCATATGGTAGATGCATGATCACTAGAGATCAACGTATGGCGATCAATAATGACTGTAAAAGTCTACCATGTAAAATGGCATGAGATAATATAACAATCCATGTAATATGATTTAAGAGGGCATTGAGCTAATTTAGCAGCCAACATCAATATCTAACAGACCGCCATAGTTAGCAGCAACCTGGTGAAATAGCTCAACGACCGACTTATATTATGTCATTACTATTATTACCATATAAACTAATATAGTCTAATCTGACGTCATTTACTCTGGGCTATATGAACTCGGAAATTCAACCATGGCGTAGATGTTGACATCAAATTGAACAGACTATCTAAATACTTTTTTGATTACTCTTAGACTCACATGTAAGAGTGTAGGCCAGTATACCTAAACAGGCTAGACCTACTAACTAAAATTGATTTAGTCTATTGACCATAGTCTACAGTCTAGGTAGACTACATGCACTCTGTGATTCTAGGTAAATAGCCTAGTTGTGGACATCAATATTGGACCCTCTTATCCATTGATTGCTGCACACCCTCTAGTGAGCAATACCAGTGGATGAAAAAGACACATATGTTATTGTAACTGTAATTTCCAGCGTCAAAGATTTGACAATAAAATTATTGATATACCACTACAAAAAATGTAATTTTTCGGCTGATTTTACCTGAAATCACATTGCAATGACCTGAACCTGGATTGTATCCCAAGAAAGAGAAACTTCAAACCATGCAAAATTGCAAACCTCACACTCAGTTTATACATTAAACCTAAGATTCATAGCGTTCTGACATGGTATGACTTCCTCTGGTACTAGTTTAAAATGTATCAATATCATTTGCTTCGGTTTCGATTACAGTCGAGCAACACTGTCAGATCAACCAAACAGAATCTAAATGCATAATATTATAACCGGATATCCATTGACGCCCTGGCACGGTTTTCTTTCAAAATTTTTATAATATGCATGGTTACAATTCGTATGTATGGCTAGTAAATATTGCAGCATATTCCTTCTATTATGAATTTTCTGGTCGTTTGAATAATTTGTGTTTTAGATTTAGGTGTGGCACACATAAACAGAAAAAAGAAAAACGACAAAACAAGAGTTTATTGAGGCTCTAAAGAACAATTCTAACACAAACCTAGACGCGTTGGTCTCAGAGGTAGATCCTACGTGGGCTGATAAAAAGTATATATGAGCAGAAATGCAGGGTTTCGGTAAGTGGTATATAAAGTATGTAGTTTCATCTATACTTTGCAAACACATCGTACAATGTATAAAGCAATTCAATTAGACTTGACTTAACTTGAATACACTGACATTATTGTCATTATCTGGGTAACAAAACGTCTGACATCAAACTGAGTGATCAGGCATAATTAAAACTGATTTGTCAGAAATAATGCAAGAACATAATATTATGATTTATTTTATTTTATATATTGAAACTATATATTATATTATCGTACTCTCGCACGTGACCATGATTCTTGTACTGCTAACATCTTGGCCTCAGCCAAACTGCCAAACCCTCACTGGTCTTGCACTCTAAGCAATATAGGTTCATTAGAAGGAACCTTTCAGTACTATTACCATGCAACCCCACCTGTTGTTGTATGTTAATAGTACTGAAGGGTTCCTATATTGTTTAGAGTGTGACGCCGGAAAGTGTTCACGAGACTAAAACTATTTAAGCAAATAACATCGAATTTCACAAGCCTAACACAAATAAAAATTGATAACTTTTTTTCAAAATTAACGTCTATCAACAACGTGATTCTAAATATCAGTAGCGAAAAAACAATGTCAATGACCGACATAGTAATGTAGAGTCCTCTCCGTGCGGCGATGTAATGGTATAATCTCAAGTTTCGAATTGCAAGGACACATTTTAGACTAAATATTTTAAATATCAGTGAAAGATGTGCATTCGTTTCGTCTAAGCGTGTATCACGCTCGCCTGCGATTGAGAGACCGATGGGGACACTTGCCGATGCAATCAGGTCTGCAGTCTGTACGCTCAAGGAATATAGAAGTTATTCTATATTCCTTGGTACGCTCAAGGAATATTCCTTGGAAAGAAGATTCTTTCTTGAGCGTACAGACTGCAGAGCTGATTGAATCGGCCACTAGATATCCCGTCGGTTTCTCAATCGCAGGCGAGCGTGGCGTGTATCCGGGGGCGTGTATCGCTCAAAAAGTGTCATATGATATCTTATTATTAGCAAGGAATCTCAATATTTATTGAATTTCCTTGTTATTAGAAGTGAAGGGGTTCAATTGATACATCTGGTGGTTTCTGTGCCGTGATATTTCAGCACGGGACATAAACAGTCAGGGGGGTCACGCCAGGACTCTGAGATCCCTGTGTGTGAAGGACCGAGTGATCCGGACTCGATGGTATGCAAGCGCCGCGGTCCGCGCAGGTGTCCACAGGCCGGCAGCTGGTGGCACCGGGCGAACGCTGGCTGATGGATCTGATGGCCAGCTGGTGTCAGATCGCCCGGGATCTTTGCACTCGACAGTTCACGTCTGGATCGTGTCAATGCGGACACACCAAGGAGGCTGTATGGATTCCTTGGGGCACACTATGGGTCCACAGATTTACCAGAAATTATGTTACTATTGCATGAAGCGTTCTAAATCGTGGACATTCCTTCGTAACAAGCTTCACCAATAAATCCTTACAGCACCAACTGATAAAAATTATTAGTCCTCAAGTAAAAAAGCAGTCTACATTTAACCATTTCGGCGTGGGATCGACTTTAGACGTCAGCAGACGTCAGACTCTGACGTCCAAATTCGATCCGCATTGAAGAAATTGTAAGACATCTATATTGGCCGTAGACTCATAACATAGGTATTCAAATGGAGCGGAAATAGCTATCATGATTTCAAAATGAAAAAACTTGTTTTTGGATCGCAGTAGCGAAACTTCAAGTGGATGAAAATAAAAATAAGATAACTTTAAATAAACTTAAATTTAACAGGTTTGAAAGATAAATAGAGCAATAAAACTTCCAGATTAAGCTTGTAGAAATTAAAATTCAAAATTTCCCTTCCATTATAAGCTATAACTTATTGCTTTAGCAATTTCAGATGACAATGCCAATAATATATACTACACACAATCAAAGAGTTAATCCTTTAGTCGCCAAATTATTCAATTGGAATTTTCACCCACTTGAAGTTGTGTCTCGCTGACGCGATCCACAATTTCAAGTGATTGCAAATTATTCAGATTTGACAAAATGAAAGTCAACTCTTTTCAAATCTTGCTGGTTGATGTCACATTTTATCTTTAACATAATTTATTTAAAAGTGGTACTTAATGTGTTAATAAAAAATGAAAACCCGAATATATGCGGCACCGACGGTTAAATGGTTAAAGTGCAAGACACAGCAATGTGAACAGTGTGTAATGGCTAGACACTTAGAAAAGCTCATAATTTCTGCACAGCACTTTATCAGCAATAATGAAGCCATGGACTGATAACCCTTAGAGCACTGAGTCAAAAAATTTAAATTTTCAGCCACTTGAAGTTGTGTTTCGCTACCGCGATCCACAACGCGTCAGCAATTCCATCTTCGAATGAATGAAAAATACTCACAAACCATACAGCAGCAAATGGTTACTGTATGGATATAAGTGCCATAGCAAGTATCGCTAATACGTTTAAGTTTCGCTTCTTCATTCAGTTCTCTTCTTTAACTGATTGAATTTGCGATTTCATGATCTCACTAAATCCTAATAATAAAAAGTAAGATTTTTTCAGAACGACACATTTTATGTACCATTCCAAATTTTAAGTATTTAAATATAATTGTCCTATAGTTTATGTAACTGAAAAATAATGGTTTCATGGCCCTCTGGGCCATAGTATCAAAGCCACGTGTATGCTTGCATTTATTTTTATCTGATTATCAAGCCACCAAATATTTGAGACAGGAAAAAACATATCATAATAGTCGCTTTTTAAAATCCGTTCTAATGTTTCACACAATGAACATCTTCTAATAAAATATGCTGTATGTATTTTATAAGAATGTGTAAGTTTGTAAATGCCATTAGCTTACAACCCCATGCAGAGTGAAAAGTAAACGTATCCTACGTAATAAGTGGGCGATAAGACCGACTACCCCACTTGCTAAATGGATTTTTTTTGCGATCGCCTTCTGTGTCGGCCACTCCAGAATGTGTACTTCGTGCAAAGCCAAAAGGCGGTATCTGCTTACTTTACAAGTGAGCAGATACCGCCTTTTGGCTTTGCAGAACAGAGCTGCTGAACAATATGGATGGCACCTACACTCACACAGTCGCGCGCTTCTGGGGCAAATGTCAAATACCAGAACGAGTCCGAGAAACATAAAAAGGTAGTTCACAACAGCAAATGCTAATACTGATCTGCAAGGCGGAGGGTAGTATTTGCTTTCTTGCAAAGTAACATATACTGTCTGTTGACTTTGCACGGCAGAGTACTGCTGGTCACGACTACACCAGGAACAAAGCGGCTGCCTTCGCAACAACGAAGTACACATTGAGCTTCCTTGTTCTCTGTTGCATAATAGTCCCGACACAGAATCATACGAATAAACATACAGCATTTCATTCCATTGGAAAATCGCAGATACACGAAAGAGTTTCAATAAAAATTGTTTCGGCTAATGTGTTATAATTACTTCTTGAAAATCAGCAAGGCTAGGCTTCCCCAGCGTGAATTAATTTTTCGCTGATTTCTCAGTCAATTCTCAAACAATTGTCATGAAATTTGACAATTTTACAACGATTGCGTTATTAATTAAAGCGTTCGTGTTGTAATTATTGATATTGATAATATTAGTAGCTGTTAAAGGAGCGCGTGACCCTGCCCGAAATCAACATCGATACACTGATTTCAACCTTAACTCAACGAGGCCGCCATTAACGTGATCGCCTAGTCACATTGAGAAAAAGAGAAACAAGGATATTCCTCTAAAAAAAACACACGCAGGATCAGTGGGGTTCGAACCCGGGACGCATGCATGACAGGCGAGGCAGACTGAGATCCCTTCTCTATATTTTGGTAGCTGTTGATAATCTGAAATATTGAGGGATTTATAGATCATTGAAATAAAGCATTGACTACGGGTGTTTATGAGTGTATTTGTCAGCTGAATGGGATAACCTTCACTTAGCCCTCACATTTTTCACGAAAACAAATTGCAGTCTAATTTTCCTTGCATTTTGTGACTAGGTTATAACAAAATCACCCAGTGAGCCTAGGCATATGTTTTTTAGGAATTAGGCAGCGACATTTTTAAATTAGACACATCACGTGCATGTACCCTGATGACATCGCAAGGCTCTGACACAGAGACCTCCATTTTCAAACGTAAGAGTTCAAAAAGATCACAAGCTTACGCCTGCTGAAAATGGCCAAGTTTTCATAGGCCCTTGAAATATTCGATTCAATTTCATGGTATCCGAGTTTTCCGGTAGTAACGTATATCCACAGCTGGCTGTGGATATAAGTAAGGCACTGTTACCGGGCCTACGGCGAAGTTAGGCGGCCGGGTCATGCCAGGTAACGTACATGTACACTGTCGAAGAATTTTGATTTTATATAAAAAATAAAACACCAGATTGGTCAACGATGAAATATATAATGCTAAGTATCCCCAAATGGCCGCCGCCTCGTGCCAAATGGCACGAAATCATGGCACTGGCCTGGCTTACACCTGAAATATAGATGTGCGGCAGATGTAAGTATACCTATTAGCACGAGTGATGAATTAGAGGGACATACCCAGGACACCGCTCTCCCCTGGATTATTGATAGCCTTCTCTTCCGGATCCGGACGTGGTCCCGAGATCAGTGCGATCCCGGCAGCGTTCAGCCAATGTAGTTTCAATGTCGGGCCAGCGTCTACGACGCTGGCCCAACATTAAAACAACATTGGTTCTGTGCCTCGTGCTTGTCGGGATATGTTGCGTGTGCGTTTCACAATGCGTGCATTGTTTGTCGCTGAATATTTCACCGGCTTTACTCTGCTGTTGTTGTGGTGATATCATAACACTATAGTGTCGCTCATTTGTCAGCACTGGAGATGGGATAGCTTAGAAACCTCCAGTGCATTTAGTGATTTTCAGCCGGTAATTGAGCCAGCAATGCATGCTGCAAATGCATTTCAAATATCAAGAAATATTGCAATATTCCTTAATTGCAATATTCTGTAATTGTCAAATTTGAGTGCAGTATCTAAAGAGGAAAATAATTATTGAAAATGTATGCAGTAAATAAAGTGTCAGCTGTAGATAGGAATAGCTCTCACTCTCCAGATAAAGACAGTCAAAAAATACAATTGACAGTTTGTATTTACGGTGGTGCAAAAATACTGTGTATTAATCACAACACAAAATCAAATTGAAGAAAACAGAAAACATCAAGGATATTCAGCGTCTCTGTCCCTTACATGGTTGTTATTCCAGAGAACAGGAGACATTGAGCCAATGGCGGTTTGATGTTGGGCCACCGTCTGCGACGCTGGCCCGACATCAAACCGCCATTGGCTCATAGTCTCGTATTTGCTGGGTATGCCTCTAGGTGGGAGTTTAACAAGTGGTTGCGATCCACAGGATCGGCTGGGCGTTGTCTGAGGGTGTCCATTGTCATGGATGCACCATAAATCGAGACAGTATACACACTCATTTTAAGAAATGAGACCAGTAAAACACACAGATGTACGCTAAAGCAAAATGTACGATCTGCTCACTTGTAAAGTAAGCAGATACTGCCTTTTATTGCTGCACGACGGTACGGTTAGTTTTTCACAAGCACAAGCCAGCTGTTACCAGTGTCATTAAAGATCTAATACACTAATAATTTCGTCCACTTGGAATTAAACGACGGTGAGTGCCACTTCATAAAGTGACACACCGTTTTTCAATTCAGAGGGAGCGGAATTAGTATCGTCGTCGAGAATGATCCTTAGAACACACCACTACTTTATTTGATTTGTCCTACCATTACATTCTAAGCCGGGAATGGAGAGTTATTGTTAATCAAGTACAGACCAATTATCGTGGTAGGCCTGTGGTATTATAATCAGTCAGGTGTGACCGAGCTGTTGATTATGAGGGGTCCTTATTATGGTCGGATGTGTTTTAAGTCAGTTAAAACCTTCGGAGGTCTACATTCTTAGCTAAGAAAGTAAAGCTCCTTGGGCTTTATCCTATGAGTAATGATCAGCTGACATCAAAGGCTCTTTGCTGACATCGTGTACGTATACCACAAATCAGTTTCCACTTTGCACACATCGTCGAAATCATGCAATATTTTTATCATATTCAGTGGAATGTATGTGTCCCTTTCCATTGTACTGCCCTGCAAAGGCAAACAGCAGTAACTGCTTACTTTCAAGTAAGCAGTTACTGCTGTTTGCCTTTGCACTGCAGTGTACATTATTAAATTCGCATGGCGTTGTTTATAGACCGGGTACAACATTAGTACCTCTGGCGTTGTACTACAGGCGACGCGGGGCTGGGTTTTGAGTGGCGTTTGTCCTGCTCCGCACAAGTGTTATTGTCTCTCGCCAAGTACTGGCTGACAGGGATGGATACTTGAATTAACCCTTTCATTCACAGGGCCAGCTGCATTTACAGATACAAATAGCGAGAGCTGCAGATTAATCAATATCGGTAAAAATTAAAAAAAAAAAAATTTTAAGTCTACAATAGATAAATATAGACTACTGTCACTACTACAAATTGATATTTATGCAATATCACTCACTTATAATTAAAAACAAATTAATATTTTGAAGTGGTCAACGACACATTTTTCTAGACAATTTATGGCTAAGGCTGTTTGAAACATGTACTTGCAAATATATCATTCAGTGGAAATGTCCTTGAGAAAAATTGGGGGATACATTTCTGCAGAATTTCACAATTCTGCAGTCTAAGTCATGTCTAAAATTTTGTTCTGAAAGCAGTTTATTGTGCTCAATGGCATCGCTCTTGCTGGAAAGGAATTAGCTCTTCAGACCTATGATAGAAGACTAACCTTTTCAGTGCGGGGATCGACTGTAACACTTAATTAAGCGCTGAAATACTTTCATGTAAACCATGGAGACCAAAGGGTTCTTTTTCAATTTAAAAACATCATGCATTATAAATGTCTTAGTTGGCTCCTTCCGCTTCATTTGAATACCTATGTCATGGGTCTACGGTCATTAGAAATAGTTTTACACTTACAGTGCGGGGATAGACTTTAGTCGTCAGGATTTGACGTCTACAGACGTCAGATCCTGACGACTAAAGTCGATCCCCGCGCTGTAAGAGTTAACAATATGGCGTTCGACGTCGATCCCCGCACTGAAATAATTAAAAATAAATAATGGCCGTAGACTCCTAACACAGGTATTAAAATTAAGCAGAAAGAGCTAACTGAGACATCTATGATGATATTGAAAAAAAAACTTTGCTCTCAATGGCTTATACAAAAATACTTCAGCGTTGTGAAGGTTTTAGCATCGCTCTTACTTGAAAGGTATCAGCTGCTCAGGCCTATGAAGAACATTACAATTCGTAACTCCTTTGTATTTCAGGAGTAGTAATAACAGGATGGATATTCTACAACTCTATGTACCATAAACTTAATATTTGGGACACAATATGTCCTAGTTGTGGAAGAGGCCCTAAATATCCTAGTAATTATTTCTTGACATATCCGCGAAATGAGCTCATTTGGAAACTGGTCACCATTTTACCAGTGCATTTTATCACAAATAATAAAAAAAAATACATACAAAATTATTTGGTTGCAAAAGCAATGCTGATGTTTGCCCGATGGCTCACAAATGTATCTCACAAACACGTCGTTTCGAGCTAACATCTGCATAAAATCCTCTGGTGGAGGATTACTACCCTTTATCATTAGCATCATCATAGCTCTGCGAATCCAAAGGGCGACATCTGCTTACTTGAGAAGTTAGCATATGTTGCCATTGGATTTGCACAAAACAAATGTTTTATTTATCATATTACACTCATGGACTAAAATGGCTACATGGTTTCTTCGTGTGAATATAGATGTAACTGATTGTTGACATTTATTGTGAAATGGACAATTGGATACGTATTTTTTGTTAGGAGCTGGCTAGTGGCTGGTAACGGCTGTCCAGTTTCCTTAACCCTTTAACCGCCGGTGTCGCATATATTCGGGTTTTCATCTTTTATTAGCACATTAAGTAGCACATTTTAAATATTATGTTAAAGATAAAATGTGACATCAACCAGCAAGAGTTGAAAAGAGTTGAACTTCATTTTGGCAAATCTGAATAATTTTCACTCACTTGAAGTTGTGGATCGCGTCAGCGAGACACAACTTCAAGTGGGTGAAAATTCAAATTGAATAATTTGGCGGTTAAAGGGTTAATAAATGTTTTCTAAATCTACACTTATTATTTCCAATTTTCGCTGTGGTAGCGGTGAAGGGTGACTGCGGTTACCATTAACACGAGAAGATGGAGGCTCCACGGATGAGGGTATATTAATGACTGATTTATGTCATTAGTCGAGTCTATAGGCGGGGAAATACTAGCCTACCACTCTACTATTGGCTAAAACGGCTAAATCCACTGGAGAGTGAAGAAATTATATGCTTACATTGTAAGCTAATTGCCATTTTGACATCGGCGAATGAAAATGGTAACTGTCGTGTGTCATTTCCACCTGTGCTGATAACGGCAATTCCGGTGGGTGGTAGCTGCCTATTTCAAACCTATCTTTGTATTATTAGATATTATTATGTTATATATAATCTGTATGTATGTCTGTGTTTCATGGTGAGTATGAAATTCGCATAAAATGTACAAGAAAAAAAATGTATTGAAATTATTAAAATAGTGGGGATGTTATGCCTATGGGCTTATTAAACTGCTATATAGGGCGCCAAAGAATAATAGTATATTGCATAATTGTGCTATAGCCAATCTCTACGTGCTATAAATATGAGTCATTAGTGCATTTTTTTTGCAATGAGAGCTTGAATTTTTGGCTCCAGTGATTATTTCACATCAATGAATATTTCATGTATCGCAGTCTAGATTTCCCCTCTAAAATTCAAAATGCAATGAACACAAAAATTAATGGCGTCTGTACCATCCACAACAGTTTCTCCTTTAGCCCTTACAACGCTAAAATATTTTTGCATAAACCATAGAGCCCGCCATTAACGTTATCGTCTAGTCTCTAGAAGAGAGAAACAAGGATATTTCTCTCAAAATCCACGCAGGATTAAAGGGGTACCAACCCGGAACGCATGCATGACAGGCGAGGCAGACTGAGAGCCCCTTCTCTTTATTTTAGTAGCTGTTGATAATCTGATCTAATGAGGGATTATATATTATTGAAATAATGCATTGACAACGGGCGTTTATGGGTGTATTTGTCCGTTGAATGGGATAACACCTACATTTTTCACGAAAAAAAAAACTTGCACTCAATTTTTCATCGCCTTTTGTGACTGGATTTTAACAAAAAGGTTTTGCTAATTTTGAAATCAACATAAATGTCTTAGTTAGTTCTTTACGCTTAATTTGAAAACCCATGTTATGGGTCTAGGTCATTATAATTATTTTAATTCTTCCTACGCGGGGACCTCTTACACGTCAGAATCTTGCGTCCAGAGACGTCAGATTTTGACGCCTAAAGACGATCCCCGCGCTGAAAGGGTTAACCCTTTAACCGCCGAAGTATTAAATTTGAATTTTCACCCACTTGAAGTTGTGTCTCGCTGACGCGATCCACAACTTCAAGTGAGTGAAAATTATACAGATTTGACAAAATGGAGGTCAACTCTTTTCAAATATTGCTGGTTAATGTCACATTTTATCTTTCCCATATATAAAATGTGGTACTTAATGTGCTAATATAAAATGAAAACCCGAATATATGCGGCACCGGCGGTTAAAGGGTTAAGCCCTCATTGCATTCACGATATCTGCGATTTAACCAGCTTTCAAAACAGAATAAAAACGACTATAGTCATACTTGGCGCTCTAATGGTCAACATATACAGTCAAAGAGCAGATTAACGACAGTTTTCAGATTTTTATTTTGCTCAAATAACTGATCGAAGCTGTACATTTCGTTGATGATAATTTTCTCCTGCTGATGAATATATCATAAATAACCATCCTGCACCGATAGAGTTTAAAGCGTTTCTCTGTACTCTAGAGGGCAGAGGGTGCTGTTTATGAGATGGTTGCACCACACCCGACCACTGTTGCCCAATTGTCTTTGTCATTTCCTGTTCTCACTTTCTCAAATAAACAAATTCTGGATTGGCTTCTGGGGCGTGTCACCCACCGGTATCCTCACATCCACTTTCGTCCGGATCAAAATGCGGACCTCTTCCACCAGTGACAGCAAACACTTGCCTCGTGACACTCTGTACGCTGCGTTATGGAATTTAAATTTTTACCAGCTTGTATATACATTTTAATTCAAAACATAAGCCAATCTATCAAATTTAACGCTAATTTTTCCTTCAAATTTCTGGTCGAGACAAATCTCATGAGATAATCTCACCGTGTGTACCGGGCTTTAGTGGGTCCAACGCTCACTCCTCAGCAAGAGCCACACTTTGGATCTATGTTGAACTAGTGTTGGGCCAACGTCGCGGAAGGTGGCTGGCACTGAATTAAACCAACTTCTTGTATATAGACAAAACCGTGGGAAAAAGCTTATTCTATGTTTGACTATGACTTTGAACAATATATTTTAATTTCAAGGTCATCAAATAATTATAATTACTTTATCGCAAAATGTTCCGTACATATGAACACCAAGTTCACTTCTTGATTCTATGACATGGGAGAATTAATTGTCGGTGGCGGCAATTTGTATATTTTTTCTATCAGTGTGTTTCGGTCAGCTTTTCTTTGACCAGTCTCCTGAAAGGTTTCCATGGATACTACTAACGAAGACGCACGCTTGCTAAATGATATCCATGTTGAACATATCAGTCTCAATATCATGTACATAGACTAAATAGCATCAAGGATACTACAACTGTGTTGTAGTATCCTTGATAGCATCAGAAAAATCTCCGCCAAAAAGGCTGTGATCTAAAAATCACCTCTTCCGACAAAATGGAGCTATGGAATTTTACCTTGGTGGTAGGCCTTTGCTAGCCGCGAATTGCTGTCGCAATTCTCGACTTGTAGTGAATGAAGATGATTTGATGTGGTTTAAAAAGAAAATTGCTATGTATTGGTAAATCAGTTTCATGGAAATTGTACCTAGTTGTAGGGAAATGAAGTCTGTTTTCAGGGATGTAAAATGATGCTTTAATGCATAGTGGGGCCTTAAAGGGTTAATATTACTGTTGTGCACTCCAGAATCAAAGTAGCCTAAATAATGTTACTGTTAGCAGGTGTTGATTTTTGTAAATCTTGACTATTCAGTAGTAAATATCTGTTTAAAACCTAACAGTGGATAAAATATTAACTACAACAGTCTGATTGACTGCAGCTATTGGGCACATCTAACTAGTATTAACTCTTCCTTTACCGACTTCCCCCTGATAAAACTACCCCTAGAAACCGATTTCTTTTTTAAGGAGGACCCCTGAAGTAGCCCCTGGGCACCATACAGGTTATAGCTATGCGCATGCGCACATCGCACAAAATCAAAACGCAAGATGACATTGTGTCCATGTCACTGACCATTCTGGTTGGCGATTTTCAACCATGCATGTAATGAAATATCTCCATTGCAATTATTACATATACACATGTGGAATTCGCATAAATGCAAAACTGGTAAAGGAAGGTAGTTTTCGCATAAATGCAAAATTAGTAAAGGAAGAGTTAATGCAAATAAAACATAGTAATGTAAGAAAACATCAACAGTTTGGAAGAACGATATTTTCAAATGCATACCCTGTGGAGCTCATCTACGACTGGCATGTGGACAAGCTGAGCTTAAATTTACTTTTAACACCTGATGGAAAATGATGTACCTCTTGCACTTCGTCAACCAAAACAAAAAATACATTCTAGGGAAATTTAAAGACATTTATATAATGAGCGTTACTGTACGCGCCTACCGTGTCAAGTTAGACACCATGCAGACACAAGGCGATCCCTGTTCTTCGTGAGTTGACCCTTTAACTGTCGGCAACGATTATGTATTTTTCAAACTGTTTTCTTAGCACATTAGATACCAGGTTTCAAACATACTAAAGACATCAATCAGTAAGATTTCGAAATCGTTGAACTCCGTTTTGACAAATCTGAACAATTTTCAATCAGTTGAAGTTGTGGATCGCGTCAGCGAGACACAACTTCAGGTGGGTGAAAATTCCAATTAAATAACTTTGCGGTTAAAGTGTTAATGACTGTTTACATCAGGGGACAGGTTGTTAGGATAAGACCACCCGCGTGCCGGTCACGGAGGCTGGACAGTGTCCGGCCGGACACTTAGCAGACGTATACAACCAGGAGCCGTGTGTACGCGCGTACAGGGTACGCGCGTACACACGGCTCCGGGTTGTATACACACCTGAAGGGTGGCACTCATTGAAGTGGATGTCACCGGTGGATTGACATGTGCCTGTAATTAGTGGGGATTTATTTGTGTGCCTTATGGCAGTCCATACATCACGGGCAATCACCGCGTCAGGGAGTGACGGATGGCAGAGAGGCTGGGATACGCCAGGAGAGAAGCCAGGTAAATCTGACATCGTCACGAAGTGGTAGCACTGCCAAGTGGGTACCATTGTCACAGAGGGATGACACGGGCCCAGTGGGACCCATTGTTATGGTGTGCTAAGACTGTAGAGAGTGTGTCCCGTTGTTATGGAGCTGCAGGATTGTGCAGGCTTATACCTAAGAAGCAATCGGGTTGCTGATCTTTTAAAACTCAATTTAAGATGTAGGCCTATTCATAGATTAGTGCCAATACAAATATTTCCTACTGAATAGTCCAAGTTAAAACACAAAAGTTTTGAAAGAACTTTGTTTCAAAATGCTGAGACTGTAAAGCGTCCCGGTCTGCATAATTATCTGGATATCATATCAAGTACTAGTAGTACTACTACTACTACTACTACTAGTAGTAGTAGTAGTAGTAGTACTACTACTACTACTACTAGTAGTAGTAGTAGTAGTAGTAGTAGTAGTAGTAATAGTAGTAGTAGTAGTAGCAATAGTATCACCCAATATATATGCAACAATACCTTGATATTTCAGATACAACATTGCTCTCTCAACTCACATCATTACATTTAAATACTTAAAAGATTTCTACACAATTTACACAAATACATCAGTTCAATCAGATAAAAGCATACTATAATTATACGTTGTTCGACCATTACAGCACTCAATGGTAAAAAAATGCATTCATTTTATAAAAAGAACAATAAAAATATATTTTGGTTACCATTATTGGCACCGAGAGGAAAATAATCAAAATGTATCCATGGTATAGATCACACCGCCCCGGAGTTGCATAACTGCCGAGTGGGTCCCGCCGCCATAGCGATACAAGATTGTTCTTCATTTAACTAAAACCAAAATTGACGTTTATGTAAAAAAGAAACTATATGCCTGTCCAGTTCTATCCTCTTTGATTTAATTGGATGGGCCTATCATGAACATTTTAGCGCTACTGTAATCACCGACTATGCCACTTATCTTTACTATACAGTATTTTTCTCTGTAACCACGGCAACGCAAACACAAGACATTGCCCCGATGCTGATTTAAAGTTGGGCCACTGTCTACGACGCTATCCCAACATTAAATGAGCATTGGGTCAACTTCTTGTATTTTCCGGGATATTATATTTGAGCTGACTAATAAGCCCTGATTGGGATGGACGTCTGGCATTTGTGAGTGACTATTTCTTATGTCGCTTTCTGCACAATCATAACCATATTAGTCCTTGGGCCAGACTAAAATTTAGTACCAATTGGGGTGACTAAACTTTATTGTGATTTTCAGTTAGATAAATATATGAGGGGTCTAAAAATGTATGATGGCCTTTTCAGAACGGTAGCTTAAGGGCAGTAATTTCTGTTTTAAAGGCGTGGGGGGTCTCGAAATCAAAAAGTAATTATTAATTATATATTTTCATCTATTAGTCCTACAAAAATCCATAACACATCGTTTCTGACATAATTCGGGCCAAGGAATACGTTTTTGATGTTTTGGAAATGATTTAACTAATATTTCGACGACAAATCCAAGATGGCCGCCAATTTCAAGCTGTATTTCTCAACTCTATAGCATAACTGGTTTATTTATGTCTATATAATGTTAGAAAATTTGTAAGTAAATATTCTAGATGGACAACCAAACTAGCATTAAGTTAAACTATGTATGATGGCCTTTCAGAACGGTAGCTTAAGGGCAGTAATTTCTGTTTTAAAGAGGGGGTCTCGGAATCAAAAAGTAATTATTAATTATATCTTTTCATCTATTAGTCCTACAAAAATCCATAATACATCGTTTCTGACATAATTCGGGCCAAGGAATACGTTTTTGATGTTTTGGAAAGGACTTAACCAATATTTCGCCAACAAATCCAAGATGGCCGCCAATTTCAAGCTGTATTTCTTAACTCTATGGCATAACTGGTTTATTTATGTCTATGTAATGTTCGAAAATTTGTAAGTAAATATTCTGGTCAGACAATCAAACTTGCATTAAAAAAAACTTTTTTTGTGTATATCTTGTACTATATAAAAGCAGTTTAGTTATCCAACAGACGCGTGCTTCATAGCACTTGTTGTGCGAACCGAAAGCGTATCTCTGTATGAAATGTGTCACAATAAGGCATACATGTCTAATATTTGTCTATATTATCTATTTTGCTCTTGGTGGAATCAAATAATACATATTTATATTTTTCCAACAAAATTAAAAAGAAACACTAATTATAAATAAATTAATGATGGCATGTATGGTTCATTTCTTTAGACGTTTTTGATTTAGATACACTGTAATCATGTTAATAGGGGTATGCTATTTTGTGGTTGTTATCATGATTATGTGATTGAGCCAGACCAATATTTAGTACCATTCGGGGTGACTAGAAAAAAACTACTCTAAATGGTTTTGTATGCCTTACACATGAACACAAATGTATGATGGCCTTTTTAGAACGGTAACCATGGTAACGATACGGCCTTTTATTTTATGTTCAACGTTTGTTGATATTATCCATTCTTTTCTTGGTGGAATCAAATAATAAATATTCGTATTTTCAGCGTAATGTATTAAATCCGTTTCACCTGTATAAATGTGAGTTCAGCAGTAATGATGATGATAAACAATGTTCTTTTTCAGCTTGATCATTGTTAACGATTTAAAACAGGACAGAAACCAACTGTTCTTTTTAGTGTTAAATCAGAACTAAGCTAAAATCAAATTAAGATGTCGATAAAATAAATGAAATAAACATGCTACCCAAATCATTACCACCATTGAGCTCTGTAAATAAACTACAGTATTATGGTATACAGTACATGTAAATATCGACATGTAGGCCTACTACTTAGCTATGTGATGCGATCATGTGATACACTATACATATTTACACACAATATGTAAATGCAATGGTGGATATGTTGCATTTATCTTTGTTTAAAGTGTGAACACGTCGATGAACGAACTTTTCAATCTATCACACAAGTAATTTGGGTGTTTAGTATTATAATTTATCATCATCTGTGTCATCATCCGAAGAGGGCCTTTTCATCATACATGGTTATACAGTTCTGCATTTGTACATTTTAATCTATTTTCAAGACATTGACACTGGCAGTTTACAAATACGCTTAAAATAGGCCTACACGAGAGGAAATTTAGCACAGCATCTGGAGCAGAAGAACTAGTTTTTATCTTAAGCATCGAAAATCCAGCCGCGATCATCATCAGGACGAGGGATATCAGGACAGATAACCAAACTCCTGTGACATATGCTTGCTTGATATTTGGCATGCTGGTATATGGCTATCTCCGCATGATGCCTTCTTATCCCTGGAAATTTTTATATCACACGTTAATGATTTTGGACAATATAAACGGCATGTGAAATCTTGGAGTGCGTCATAGAGATCTGGTGACAATGCCCAGTTTCAACCAAGATTTGCCAATGCATCTCTAAATTTGTGATTGTTTATGACTAGTGTCCATGCACCAAGCTTAATACCTTGACCCGAAAAGGAACTTATGGTGTCGCATCCTGTGTAACAATGTAGCCCTATAAATGTAACACTATAAATGTAGTCCTATAAGGTAATATCTATCAATCTCTGTCGAACTTTAGTACCACTTTGTATATATAAATGACACTATATGTTAGTGCTAAATGCAAGGCTAATAATGAAGATATCAGTGGCGTCTGCCACAAGAACAACATCATTGTAGGTCTAATATTCAGCGGCATGTTTTGCAAGAAGCAGCACACGCGTATCCACTTTTTCAGTTGTACCAGCTGGAAGATTAATTATATCGGATTTTTTTAAAAGGATTTGTCCAACTGGTTTGCAGTAGCTCTACAACGAACTGGATGTCAGTTTCATCTTTTTTAACACGTGATGGCTGAAGATCTAAATGAATATTATATGGAGAGTCGATTTCAATAACACAGCTGCTTTATGGCTGTACTTCTATATTCGGCATTGAGGTAGTATTTACTCACTGCAGATGGTTTTGTGCTGAAACCTTTGGTACCACCTGCAGTTTGGGGTATCCTTGTTTGTGGTTTCTTCAATAGCTTCGTCAACAGGTATTCGACCAAGAGGGGTTCTTTGCTAATTTAAACGCTGAAGCCTCCACCTGTAAAATATTTGTAAATTTTCGGGTGTTCCTCCGAAAGTCTTATCATTTGAGAATTGTATACCCTCATATATTTAGTCTACATGAAAGATTATGTAGAATTCTACTCATTCTTTCATGGTGTTTTTATGAAGTCCCTTGATGGAGTATCCTCACAATACTGATTGCTTACAAGCGAGTGGGGAAGAAACATTTTTTTCTTCAAAACATGGATGTCAGAGTGGGTGAAGAACCTGCATCAAACAGTTTTACCAACTATAAACCAGGGTCCACACCCTACATAAGAAATGTTGATAGTGACCTAAGAAAGTGACTGACGTAACGCGGTCTAAATAGACAAAATGGCCAAATATGTGCTGCCATTTTAACTTAAAGCCTTTATTAATCTACACTATACACCCCTAGTGAAGCTGAAGCCATTTATATGTGACAGTTTCGTTGAATGTTACATTTGGATGTTACTTTTCGAACGCGCGGCAAAAATATCGAGATTTCGAATGTCCATATATGTATGTTATTTCTTCTCTGACATAAAAAATATCTCATAACTTCCTTAACCCTTTCAGCACGGGGATCGTCTTTATACCTCAAAATCTGACGTCTACAGATTCTGACGTATAGAAACGGTTCCCGCACTGAACGAAATACTTTGTTTTATAATGGCCGTAGACCACAGCATAGGTATATTCAAATGGATCGGAAAGAGCTAACTAAGACATTTATGATGATTTCAAATTGAAAAATCACTTTAGTTTCCATAGCTTATGCAATAATATTTCAGCGCTTTCAGGGTTAAGCTACCGTTCTGAAAAGATCATCATACATTTTTCTAAGGCATACCAAGCTATCTAGAGTAGTTTTTTCCTAGTTACCCCGGAAGGTATTAAATTTTGGCCCAATCATATGACATACCACTATTACCATGATTACAACATATCTAATCTGAAACGTCTAAAGTAATGAACCCTGTTATCATTAATTTATTTATAATTAGTGTTTCTTTTCAATTTGTGGAAAAATAGAGATATGTATTATTTTATTCCACCAAGAAAAGAATAGATAATATAGACCAACACTGGACATGTATGCCTTATTGTTACACATTTCATAGATATACGTTTTCGGTCCTCACATCCTTAAGTGTTATAAAGTACACGTCTGTTGGATAACTAAACTGAATTTATATAAATTTGCAAGATATACAAAAAAATAGTTTATTTAATGCTAGGTTAATTGCCCATAACTAGAATCTTTGCTTAAAAAAATTCGAACATCAGAGACGTAAATAAACTTGCTATATCATAGAGCGAAGAAATACAGCTTAAAATTGGCGGCCATCTTGGATTTGTCGGCAAAATATTGGTTAGATCATTTTCAAAACATCAAAAACGGATTCCTTGACCCAAATTATGCCAGAAACGATATATTAGGGATTTTTATAGGACACATAGATGAAAAGATATAGTTAATATTTACTTTTTGGTTCAGAGACCCCCCTCTCTTTAAAACTGCGAATACTGCCCTTAAGCTACCGTTCTGAAGGGGCCATCATACTATTTTAGACCCCTCATATATGTATCTAACTGAAAATCACAACAAAGTTTAGTCACCCCGATTGGTACTAAATCGTAAAAATTCGGCCCCTGGCCCAAGGACTATATCGCGACAGAAGGAAGCCCGAAACCAGGTCTATAGCCTACTTTTATTTCGAATGATTTCAAAGGTTGTCTTGGAGTGGTACATGTCAGCATAGTGAAAAATAGACACAGACATAAACACACATGGCGACTCAATCAATTGTCATGGTCAGTTACTGGTCAGAGATCCAGGCACCGTGATCCAGGCACTGTGAGATACTGGGCATTCAACACGACTCAATGGTCCAATGTTGGTTTAATGCTGGCCCACTGTCGTAGACAGTGTAACACCAATAAACAAATATTGGTTCAATGCATCGTGTTTACTTGTGACGTACACTGAGGATCCCATTCACAAACACGTCCAGGAAGCAGTGCCGTCTCAATGATGACCCAATGTCTGCGCTGGGCCATCACTTCACGTCTCATTCCACCTCGTGGGTGACCAGCACAGCGAAACACCGAGCCGATGTTAGAGTAATGTTGGGCAAGCGTCGTTGTAAATTCGATTGGCTCCACACCACCCTTTCTTAGTGACGACTATGTTACCAGTTTAGCCTATAATTATAATGTACATAGATGTCTTCAAAAAGTTTATTACAAACTCATTTTTATGCGTGCAATGATGTGTTTCTTCACAGCAAACTTTGCATAATATACTTATTTATATCACTGTTTCCATTCACTTAAATATATTTAAGCCACGCCTATAATATTATTATGTTGTTTGCAAATGCAATATCAACTACCGTTAAGCAATACATTTTGAAAACTATGTTATAGTTTTCAAAATTTATTGTGTGACGGATAATGCCTATGTATTGCCAAACACGAAGAAAACAGACCAAAACCAGCAATACTCTTACACTTTATAATCGACCTATTTACTGTTCTTCTGCAAAGGCAAAAGGCAGTATCTGCTTACTTGTAAAGTAAGCAGAGACTGCATTTTGCCTTTGCTCGACAGCATAAAAGATAATATTTGACATGCAAAAACATTTCATTTTTTCAACATTGACTGGAATGGGACAGAATGAACACGCCTGTAGTGCGCAGAGGGTTAATGGCGTTAACTGCTGGCACATACACAGATGTCAGGGACATTATGGGAAAGTGACCAGTGGTCAAAAACAGGTGCAACTCGAGTGCTCACCCGGTCAGCAAACACGACACGTTGACCCAGTGCTGTCCTGATGCTGGCCCGACGTCGTAGACGGCGGGCCAGCATCAGGACAGCATTTGTTTTTCACACACCAGGAAACTTTGTCACTTAGCGGACAGAACAGTTTCCCAGAGCGCACCCTTAAATGACCATCGCCACGCTGATTTAGACTTTGAAAATATTTATAATTTTTATATTTATATCCATGTTATTTGTTTATTCATTTAATTATTTTTATCATAATTTATCAAGTTGGGAAATTTGTTTGCAACAAATAAATGTGTGCATCCATTTTATTATATATTTCTAATTTACACTTATGGTGCAAATAAATGATACTTTATATGATTGTATTTAAAATGTTGGCATACTGTTAACAATTTGAACCTGAGATATTCCCGCTTGAAATTTAGTGTCTTCGTTCGTAAAGAAAGTAATAAATAATATTCAACTTTAATATTTATTTTACATCATATGCATTCGAACCGTTCAAGTTTTAAAACAAAATTTTAATTTAAGAATAAATCAATGTCCATAATTTGAAAAAATAATTTTCGAACTGAAATGTTGATGTGAGAGTTGAGATATTTTCAAGTCGAGATAGCTCAGATTGAAAAAAACCTAACCTTTTCAAGCCTGAATTTCCCATTGTAATCTTCATCCACTACAAGCCGCGAATTGCTGTCGCAATTCTCGACTTGCAGTGGATGAAGAATACTTCAACTGGGTGGCAAATGAAAAAAAAGATATTGTTATTAAATATAAAATAGTTCCACGAGAATGTTTGTTTTAAAGCCCCTTTATCTAGGAAATTAACTCATTCTTCAGAGATGGAAAATGATGCTTTTGTGCATCGTCAGGGTTTAAAGGGTCAAGGGGCATCCACATAAATTATGTACGAACACGTGTACGTCAAATGTATGTTATTTCGGTGAATGTCGTATTCGTATATATACCAACACCCACACCAAATTAGTCAGTTGGCCAGAGGTGGCCAGGGAGGGTTTCGTCACCACCTGAGCGTGCATACCTAAAACCTTTTTTAGTGTGTCAAGGGGACCTCTGGGCATAACTAGCACCCGGTTGTCGGCTTGCAGGTGTGTGCATGAGTTTTTGAGGGGCAAAATAAGATTTATTAAGAAACCGCCAAGAAATTAATTCCGTGAGAATAAAATAATTTATTACAATTAAACAAAACGTTTTAAAAATGACACAGAATGGACCACATATATGCACAGTATCATTTAAAATGTAGCTTATAATGAAATAAATCATATTTGCTAAGTTATTTGATCACAACAAAAAAATAGTAAACGGTAAGCGGTTAAACCGAGTGCTTTCCCTATAAGTAAAATCTTTGCAATTGATCAAGGATCAGCCTATTTTTAGGACCAGTATTTTAGGGTGATGGTTATATGAAATATGCAGGATACTACTTTGTTGTGATATGTCATATAGGCCTACTGTGCAGTCAAAATAATATTATCAAACTCGATAGTATATAACACCTGACACCTGGTAGAATGCATATGATTGTATGCAAATACATGTGAAATAGATGCATAGAAATAAAGTTAGGGAGACCAGATAAGTATACATAATTATCATAAATATAGATACTGTGGCATCAGCTTTTAAAAACAAATACATTTTCAAAGTGCTTAATAACAAACCAATAAAATATGACAAACTAGTGGCTCATAGTTTGTCACTTCAAGTATGAAACACGATACTGTGCTTTTGACATGTAACATACGCATAAATAACATATTAGAATGTTGGCAATTCAGTAAAACATCGAACTCCCATGTTTGAATAAACCATATTATCCAATGAGCAATTAGGAACAACCCATTTGACGTCTATCACAACTACACCGCGAATTAATACATTTGCTTGCAGTACACATACATAGAGACATAGCTCTGAGCATAAAGTAGGCATTAGCTGCCATCTCATTAGGATGGGCAGTGGTGGATTCAGCGATTGAAGCCAATTTGTTTACTATAATTTAAATACACACCACAGCTGGCATAGTCATCATCTTATGTGCTTTACAGGGGTCCGGGGTCATGCTCCTCCAGAAAAATGTAAAAATCTGAGGCTTGAAATGGTGCTTTCTGGAGCATATAAAGCCCAAATTAGTAGGGGTTTTTTTTCGGGGGGGGGAGGGGGATACTGAAGGGATTTATCCGCTCCCTCTGGATCAGCTACTGATTGGTTGAATAATTCGATTGGGCTGATAATCATATTCTTCTAGAGATAATATACCATGGAAGTGAATTGACTTCTACAGCAGTTGATGATAAAGGGATAGTATACAGTTTGATCACAAATTGCTCCGGTTCTTTTAATTTAAATCTGAAATTTTCAATTCTTGAATAAATAGTATGGTTGATGACATTACTCATATCAACAAAGTTAGCTGATGAAGATATAAACATCTTTGCTGTAATATTTCCGCTTCATCTTGCCAATAATAAATAGTATATGAGTAAAGTTAACACGATATGAATGTACATTATGTCAGTAGATCTACATACATATATGGTACAGTTTTATTATAGTGTACAAAAAACGATAATATAGAACCATAAAGTTACAATTTACTATTAAAATATGGCATCACAAAGTAGGCACATGTCATTATAATGTCACTGTGTGATGCTATAATCTTGTCATAAACCTTGAAATTTCATGTTATGGCATGATAGTGTCGATATATAATAATTATAGTAGGGCCTACCATAATATAGAATTATACTCACAATATATGGCAATAAAATGTCGGTATGCCGAAATCTTAATGTTTTTATACCCCAGTATGACACTCAAATGGTGGAATATTCTACATTATGCCATACAATGATGGGATGGAGCACTACAGTGCCAGGATGTGTTACTTTAATAAAAGAATAATACTATAATGTTGCACTTGCTGTAGTGTAAAAATATTACATCCACATCATTGTATGTGGTAATAAATGTTATCAGTATACTGTCACAATAGGATGCTATATTTTCGGAATATAGGTAGTTATAGTATTAATATATGATACTAATTTCCCACAACATGCTATTAGAATGTATATATATGACATTAACTAGTCGCTATACGACATTTTGTTTAACTGTATATGACAGTGTGAGTTCTGATAATGAAATTACATGTGGAGATATTATAATGGCATGATATTGCTGTATTATGGATATACATGATACTTAAATATCTGCATATGTCATTATATAATGTGAGATATTAGTAATATAATTGAGGTATGTATTGTATATTATAATGTTCTATATCAGGCCTGCTATAGTGTGGAAATATGGTATTGTAATATCAGGATAAGATGTCACGTAAATATCAGAATGTCACATTAATGTGACGATATGGCATTATATATTATATGTTGACATATATATATATAATATATAAAACTCATGGCTTTAATGTAGCATAGATATAAGATGACACCAAGGTCATTTAGGGGCCTTTCAAGGTCAAATAAATGTATTCCTCTTGAGTGGCTACCGCGGATTCGCATTGTTACAAGCTTGGGCGATATAATGGTTAGAAAAAAAAAGAGTTTTCAAATTTTCCCCGAAAGTAAAGGGTTTCTGCCTTTAAAAAACATGTTCAGGTATGGAATATTAGAGTATTCCAATTATTTTAAGTGGTTGTTGGGCTCAATAGGTGATTTCGAAGACGATGTATAGGAATAAAAATATGTTTATTCTAAAAAACTTAGGGACAAAAAGGCGCTGGATTATACACATATTTGTCATATTTTAAAATTAAAGAGTTTGAATGGTATGCTTAAATATAAAAATGTTTTATTAAAATGTTTTTTTTACTACTCCTCTATTGATCCATGATACAAAATATTGTCTTTAAGTGTATTATAATAAAGCTATATTACCTCCACATTATTTTTTATTTTTATTTATTCCTTTTTCTGTCTATAATAATGTTGATTGACTGGTAAAATTGACAATGTAAGGGTGAACTTAGCGGCCATTTTGAAAATACTCTGTAGCTCTAGATCAAATAATATTGTCCTTAAGTATATTAGAGTAAAGCTATGTTACATCCAGATTGTTTTTGATTTTTAATTGAATGTTTTTTGTTCATAATAAAGTTGATTGACTGGCAAAATTGACAATTTAAGGGTCAATTTGGCGGCGACTTTGAAAATACTCTGTATCTCTAGTGCACGCACATGCAAGCCGACAACCGGTCGGGGTTTCATTATAAGAGGTCTGAGAATACATCTAGCAAGGTTTTAGGTATGCACAGAAAAGTCGACACGAAAACCTTAAATAAGCTCTTTTCTGATTCCTGGCCAATTGACTAAATCACATAAGAGGGTTTTTTGTCGTGTTTGTATTCCTATTCCTATTCGTGCATATTGCTATGAAAGAATACATTTAACCACTGAAGCGCTGATTTTTTTACATAACCCATGGAGACCAAAGGGTTCTTTCTATTTGAAATCATTATAAGTATCTTAGTTAGCTTTTTCTGTTTCATTTGAATACCTACGTTATGGGCTACGACCGTTATGAATATTTTAATTATTTCAGTTCGGGGGCCGTCTTTATACGTCAGATGTTGACTTCAGATTCTGATGTATAAAGACGGTCCCCGCGCTGGAAGGGTTGATAATAATGTTAAGTAATGTTTTAGAAAAGCAGTCACAGCGCACACGAGACGTTTAAACCTTTAACCACCGGTCCTGATTATATTCAATTGTTTTTTTCATTTTTTATTAGCTCAATAAATACTAGCTTTTGAACATTTTAAAGATAAAACGTGACATTAATCAACAATATTTAAAAATTGCTGACCTCCACTTTGTGAAATCTGAAGAATTTTTACTCACTTGAAATTGTGGATCGCGTCAGCGACACACAACTTCAGGTGGGTTTAAATTTCAATTAAAAGGTGTTAAATAATACCAGGCCAACATTGCCTAAATGTTTTGCTGGGAGTTAAATCATGACTACTGTATATCGTATGTTCATCCTCAGACAACATGGAACCAACAAAAAGCCAACAAGTGTCGATGTGTCATGCAATTAAACATGAAATTTCCACAAATTTTCCAAATTGTAATGAATAACAAGTATCATTCGAGCTGTAGTGTTGTATTTAAAATTGTATGAACTAAGAAAAAAGTAAAATTCTAATTGATGGGCCAACATTAAAACAACAATGGTTTACTGTCAAGACATCAATGTTGTTTTAATGTTGGCACATCAATGGACTATGTTTGCTGAGAAGGTGAACCTGCGTCTCTGGAGCAGCAGCTGTGTGTGAGCTTTAAATAATTCAAGATGCGAAAAATTCCCTTTTCTCATAAAAAAGAGACTAATTGTTCTATCATCTGATCATATTCACTCTGAAATAACCCCTGTTGAAACTATGGATCACCGTCATCGACGCTGGCCTATCATTAAGCCAGCATTGGGTGAATGTTTCGTGCCGGGCGAAGGCCTTAATTATGCTATGCGCATGTTAGCAGGTCTATTTTGATGCTTAAATGAGGACTCACAGATTTATAATTATACGTTTCTAAAAAATGCTATAGCCCTCTTGATTCATTCGGTGTACATGATGTTTGCAGTTCCTGGCGGTATGATGGTTGATTACCCCCCCCCCCCCGCGCAGCATGTGACATGAGGAAAGTGACATGAGTTCAGATACCATCTTGTATATTTCAATTAGCGGGTAAGCTACGTTACCGCACACCGAGTCGCCCCACGCATAATTTAAACATTTAAACCTTTTAAGTCCTGCAGGCTAAATTCAGGCTTCTACATTTTAATCAAAATTGGGGTTTACTATGTAAATCCGTTATATGATGTAAGTGAGGTTCCAATTCATTTGCTGATATCTGGTTAAATTTTCTTCCATGCCAAGTTGTGAAGCGCGCTTCGCAACTTGGCATGGAAGAAAATTTAAAGAGCTCTTTTGAAAGTCATATGGTTCAAAATGTAAATGCTCACTTGACTTACATGACAGACATGCGCATTTAACCCTTTAGCCGCCAAAATATTTCATTGAAATTTTCACTCACTTGGAGTTGTGTCTCGATGACGCGATCCACAACTTCAAGTGATTGAAATTAACCACCTTTGACAAAATGGGGGTTGTTTTTGTTTTCAAATATTCCTGATTGATGTGACGTTTTATCATTAACATGTTCAAGGCTGGTATTTAATGTCCTAATAAAAAAAAAAAAAAAAAGTGTTTAATCGGTACCGGCGGTTAAAGGGTTAATGGGAAGGCATTGTAATTAAATAAATTACTGCGACACATTGACATATTTTGTATGGGTGGGACAGTTATTCTGATCTAGATTGAGATAGGCGATAAATGGGGGGGGGGTTGTGTGCATTACTATTGAACTTGAATCCAAGCACCCAGTCTGAAAAATGTATAACTTCTCTAACAAAAGATATCCTCAATGCTAGATATAAAGAAAAGAAGGAGAACAATATCATAATTTATACGTGTGTAATATGCAATGTACATTCACTTGTTAAATAAATGCAAACTATTTCAAGACAAGACTTTGAAATTTGAGAGAAAATAGAGTGGAGAAGAGAACAAAAATATTTTTATTGTACAATTTCAGTTAGGTCGGAGGCCCCTGTGCTGTGATTGAAGCTGCCTGCTTGGAACGTCGAGGATCGCGGGTTCAAACCTCACTCTGGCATCAAGTTTCAAAGAAACAAAACAAATTTCCCCGCTCACTCGTAAAGATGCAATATTATGTGGAGCCTCCGTGACCGAGAGGTAGCGTGCCCGGCCTCAGACCACTAGGGCTCGAATTTCGAATCCTGCATGTGTCTGGAGGGCAGTGTCATCTCATTCATCTCACCATCCTCAGAAGGTTCTCCTGGCCCAGTTTAGCCTAAATGTGCACAAAAAAGTTGGCCTAAAACCCCATTCATTTCATTTTACAAATTCAGTTTTTTAATTTTTATTTTTGAAAGTTATATTGATCAATTTGAGTGATGAAATTAATAAATACTTTGATATTTTCATTCGAAAAAGGAGTATAGGTATAGCACCGACCATGTGCTTCCCCCAGAAAATTGCATGAAACGACAGCAATTAAGTCACGTATATTATGGATTGCTGTCAAGTATAGACATTATTTAGATACTTTTAGATTCTGGAATAGAATGATAAAATTACCTAATACCAGGATAACTAAACATGTTCTTCAACGAGATATTGATCTATCAATGACAAATAAAAACGATTGGTGCAGTAACTTTAAACAATTGCTAGTACGATTATCCCTTTATGATGAAAGTTTATGGAAAACTAACTGTTATGATTTGAATGAGATAAAGTCAAAATAATTTAAACTGATGGAAACAGCCTGGTTGATTGATATGCACAACAAACCCAAATTACGTAGATATATCACATTTAAAACCACACTAATTGTTTCTAGCCACGTTAAACAATATACTTCAAAACCAAGAAGAAGTTTATTAATTCAATTGATCACAGGCATTTTACATATAGCTCTAGAAACTGGACGTTATAAAAGAATACGAGATCCTGTAACAAAAACATTTAGAAGTTTACGAGTTGAAGAACGTTTATGTAATATGTGTGACCTTTCTGAAACACAAGACGAAATTCACTTTGTATTTATATGTTCCCTATATGACACTTTTAGAACAACGCTTTTTTCAAGCTGTGACTGAAAACAATCATATTTTTTTGAAACTGAATAATGCTGACACATTTTCATTTTTAGTTATACATTTCTGGAAACCTCTGTCAAAATTTGTGGAGGCTGCATGGAAAAGAGAAAATCGAAATTATTCCGATTATGAATTACTCGTGTTGTTTTGAGATAGATATCATGCATTTATGACAACAGTGTTTATAATTATTGTAATTATTGTAATTATTAAAATTGACATTTAATCATCATCATTGAAATATGTAAACAGATTTATTAGGTCACCTCTACACTGAGCTGGTGGTCATTAGATGGTCCCACCTCAGTGTGGATGATTATATAAAACTGAGCCGCTTTTCCCGTCAGGCAGGGGTGTTTGGTCGTGGCTGGTTCGGTGGTGGGTCAACGTCGTAGACGTTGGGCCAGCATTGAGCCGGCGTCGACCGGACATCTCGTGCTTGTCGGGCCACACTGTCACCAACACACGCAGATGTATTTTTGTATTTAGAGTGACTTGTAAGCCATTTTTGGCTGGACATTGTACTATGTATGTCACTGAAATAAATGAAGATATATATTATGCACTTCCATAAGTGATAACAATATCATCGAATCATATGCGCTTAACTCTCCATGGAGCGCGGGACGTTGTTGGGCCAGCACCTATAACGTTGCCCCGGCATTGGGCCGGCGACCTGTCCCGTGCATGGTAATCAGTCCCTCATTACCGCCACACAACGAGGTGGGATCACCCGGATCGGCGTGCGACCATGTTGTCCGGATAAATCCGGATTAAACCAGAATCAGGATCTCTTGTTCGGTGATTTACTCATATCATCTTCATCTAAGAGGGATCAGTATATACTCCGCCGTTGCCGGGTGACCGGTGCTCAGCGTTGACCCAATGTCGGGCCATCGTCGCAGACGATGGCCCGGCATTTGGACAACGCTTAGGTGCGATACCGTGTTGGTGGGGTGACCTGACGTCCGAAGAATCCGACATGGATCAAAAGGATCAAAGCTAAACAGCTGTAATGGCAACAATACAACTACGTAACTAGTGTTTGTCTTTGTGGTTAGGAATACATCCTTCTCGTCATTTATCTCTTGCATGACATCATATGTTTTTCCATGTCATTTGTCAGTGCCACCAGAACTGCCCCTGTGGTCGAGACAACAAAACAATTTGTGAAAAAATGCCCCTGCTGTCATTTCTGATGACACTATATACATGTATGTAATAATTGAAGGGGCATGGTGTCAGTGGTGCACTTTTGTATTTGTGCTGAGATCAAATGGTGACGTTTGCTGATAAAGAATATTTATTAAAACTGTCACAGCTTTATTTCTTCATTTCTTCATTTCTTCATTTATTCATTTATTCATTTATTCAAGAGATGAATTATTACTTATAATGTTCAGCATATATAATTGGAGCAGTATGTGCACTCGCACAAGCGTTGTAACATTTATGCCATACATAGTGCTTATGAAGATGCGAATCTATGAAAGTCAATCAAGCTTACCTCCGCAAAACGACGACCCGGCACTGTACCACCGTCTCACAATCTGTAAATTGCAGTGCCTGGGCCAGCGTCGCAGACGCTGGCCCGGCAATATAACAGCGTTCATCCGGCGTTCAGCCCCTGCCTGAGTGACACCCTGTTGACCTTGTGATATTTCAGGCACTATGCTCATGAACGCGTCGTTGTCAGTTATCAATATGACAGATAGATCGACCACCTGAACAATTGATCGTGGTTGGAGTCGCCGCGTGAGGAGGTGTTGCCCAGAGACGAGCGCTTCTTCAAGATGAGGCCGCGGGTTTTGCCTCTTTATATCATCGTGTAGACTTGGCGCCCGCGTCCACGGGTATAAATCAGTTCTGTTCAAACAGCTCATTGTGGTGATGGCTCTGAGCAACGAAACTATTCAGACCCATTGGGTGCGCGCTGTGTCTGGGGTTTTTAAGGAAAAATATGAGGCCGTGTTATGATCAATTTGGTTTGAACAGAATGGGAACGTGGGGCTCGTACACTTATAAGCTGGGCCTACACTCTCAACAATATAGGTTCTTTAGAAGGAACCAGTCTGTACTATTACCATGCCACCCCAGGAGAACCCTTGCAGGGTTCTCCTGGGGTGGCATGGTAATAGTACTGAGGGGTTCTTTTTAAATAACCTTTTTTGTTAAGAGTGTAGATAGAGGAAGCGGTCCACCGTACAGCATAGTATTTTAACACAAAATATGCGCATCTATCTGAGCCCAGGGTACTCTACAAAACGAAGAACATCAACATTCAGCTTAGGCATATACTTTCCTAAAGTTGCAGAAGGTCACAAATCGCCCTGCGCTCTAAACTAAATTTATTCCCTGATGCGCTGAAATATTTGTAGATAAAAAAGGGTATTTAACATCATCACACATGTCTTAGTTAGCTTTTCCAGCTTCATTTAATACCTATGTTATGGGTCTACGTCCATGATATATATATTACTCTTTCGTGCGGGGACCAACTATAGACGTCAGAATCTGACGTCAATGAGTTGACCACTTCAGCTCTGACTATTATTATTATTATTATTATTATTATTGCATTTATATTGCGCCTTATCTCAATTGATTCTAAGGCGCAGAGTGACTTAGCAAAGCCTGTTATCATTCAAATTCCAACTCAGTCTCCTGAGAGATATACAGCTGAGCTGCCATTGAGGCGCATCAAGCTTTTTTTTCATTCCAGGCAAATTCGCCTTATGTGCCAAGTACTCACATATTGTGGATTTCCTGGGGTCTCGCCGGATGGAAACTGCGCCTACGTCCATTGAGGTTCTTTCACGTCCAACTCTAGGTCAGTCAGACGAGCCATCTGATTTACGTGGCTCTCTGAGCCCCACGAGTGTATACAGCACCTGGCAGTCCCAGGCGGTCACCCATCCAGTTATGAGCCGGGCGCGACGTTGCTTAACTTCAGTGATAGAGCCAACACCGATGCGCGAACGCCGTATTCCGTATAACATTGAACTGATTTCAATTTGGATTCTGCGCCTCTGAGCTCGTATCTCCGAGGATTTTGGCGCTATAGAAGCTACCAAATTGATTGATTTATGATTGATATACTGAGTTTTGGTCAAGATGATATTTGCTCTGTCACTCACCAGGTGTCAGGTCGATGAATATCCACTGTGCTCAACTGAACTGTGAGTTTTTGCGTGGCAGCATATTCCTTGACTTTGTAAGTCCATTGCAGCTGGCAATGCTAAAAAATAATTGCCTTGTTACAGACGAGAAAAAAACATTCACACGCTCACAAACTAATCACAGCTGCAATACTATATCTGTGTTGTAACACAGCCAAAGTATTGCAGTTTTCACCCGGAAGTTTTCATTTGTCGAGTATAACGGCACATACAGATAAACTGAAACCAACTTAAATGGTTTATTATCTGTCGCCACCGCATTTAGCATGCGTAGATAGTCCAACGAATCATATATTACTAGCCATGACCCGTGCTCCGCACAGGAAAAGCTAGTACGTAGGCAGCGCCGACATAATTGAAACACTGCAGCCTGAACAAAAATGACATGAGACATACATAATTAAAAAGGACAATTAATATAATATAATATAACATAAGCCCATGATAAAGGGACATGCCCAGGTCTAAAATCATCAAAAAATCGGTGATTTTATTTTAGCTTAATAATATGAACATATGATGTAAACATGTCTATAGACTAGAACTGCAAAAGCTTTTTAATTTTTGTGCTGCGCACTTACCAGTTAGGCTGGATATAGAGACGAAACTCCTGTATTTCTTATTTTTGACATGGTTGTCAATAATTAGAAATCAGTAATTAGAATTTCGTATCTATATCTATATCTAGCCTAACTGGTAAGTGCGCAGCACAAAAATTTAAAAACTTTACCTGTTCTAGTCTATATACATGTTTACATCATATGATCATATTAAGAAGCTGAAATAAAATCACCGATTTTTTTATGATTTCAGACCTAGGCAAGTCCCTTTAAGTGTGTAGAAATGTATTAAATCGACATTAATCATCATGCTTATAATTTTTTATGGCAAATAAAACATTCAGTCAGTCTGTCTGTCTGTCTGTCTGTCTGTATTAAATCGTCTTAGAATGAACAATTATACGTTTTGCAATTCAACCTCCATAAAACTTAAGGGGAGAACAGTTGATTTCACTACAATCACACATGGTCTTGACCAGAGGAAATAGAAATATAGATTTTGACAATGTATGAGGAGCTGCATCAGTTAGTTATCAATAAGTTTTTCATCTGATATCGATATTTCATCCAGATCCCAATAGCCATACATTTGTTGTATTAAAACGTTGATTATTGTGTGAGTATTATCAAACACTGTAATCAGCATGATTCTAGCCTGATAAAGAAAAGTTTATGAATACAATAGAGCCTACTGATCATCCTAACGCTTTTTGCTGCTGTGGACACAAACACTGTAACAGAGACCTGCATGAGCAAGTTTTGGATTGTAAAAAATAAATTTAGGTCTCTGCAGAATATGTGGGGCATTATTAGGCTCGGCCGGAGGTCAAGAACCTATTAAGTTTATTGCAGTAATGTATGTGTCCTAATTTGCGTGTCCTAATCTGAGGAACAACCCTTATGAACATGTCAAATATAACGTTTGATGTCTACAGGTCGTGTAGTTGCGTATTTAAAAAGTGCTGAGGAAAAAAATATATTCACGATTATTTTCGTGATTAGGGCTTAAAGAGATAAGTTTGGAAATGTTGACCCAGCGCCACAGACGGTGGCCTAGCATTGCATCAGCAGTGGGCCAATGTATCGTGTTATCTGGGTGGTGGCTTTTCTGGCGACGGGAGGAGGAAAAGCATCACCCGCATAGAAGTCCACGCAAACACTACACAATCACCCAATGCTGTTTCAATATCGGACCAGCGTCAAAGACGTTGGTCTAACATTGAAACAGTATTGAGTAAATTGCACGTGCTGGGGTGCTGCTGCTAAATATACAGCAGACCCAGTGTTGGAGTAGTGTTTGGCCAGCATGTAGAAAATTTGTCGGCATTGAACCAACAATGGGCTGCGACACAGGCCCAACATTGAACTGAAATTGGGGGGGGGGGGTAGGCTTACATCGAGTGTATCGTAGAGACACCCACAGCGCGATTCACTCGCAAGTAATATATGTTAGCCAGCACCTGCGATGGTGGTGGAATAAATACACGTTGAAGATATATCTTTTAACAGTTACTTGTCTCCTTGGTACTTCTCTCAATTATATCCTGGACATTTTGGTTTCTAGCCCATGAGGAAGACCTATATTTTGTTCAGTTATGTTTACAAGATACTAACTAAAGCCAAAGTTTCTGTCAATAGCACTCGAACAGTCTATGAAGCCGGGCCTCTGTTTACGCCGCTTAACCAACATTAAACCAACCTAGAGATTGACTGCCCCCTGCTTTTGTGCCGCTGAAGAAATGTGTAGACTTAACCAGCATTGAATAGGTGATGGTTGAATATTAACATTGGTCACATGTTGATAGCGTCGGCTCAGCGTTGGGCAGATAATTGGGGCTGTAAAGGGACCCCCAATCCTCACTTTCGCACACCATAATTAACGTCGGTTCATTTAGAAATACCTTTGATCCTGCTGTCTGAGAGGGTGGGTATTTCTGGTATAAAGTGTTGCATAATGCAGACAGTTTTGTTCACATGACAATACGACTTAGACTAGTCTTTTTCAGTGCTTTAACAATTTTTTATGATTATTATAGCTGGACGTCTAAGAATTCATTGGAATGGGTACACCCACCAGACACAAAACAGTGGCCCAATATTGGCCGCTCCTAGCGCCAACGTCTCAAATATTGCGATGAAGTATTGTGACGGTGTCCATGCTAACGTGTGATATTGGAGTCTCAGACACTGCTTCGTGGTTGAATCCCTAGTCCTAGGACAGAGAGCAGACCAAATACCGTATCCTAGCACGGACTGAGTGACGCGCAAAATAATCCCGGTATAATCCATATAAACCGTCCTGGATCCGCGTGGTCCCACACAGCTTATCCATGTGAAAGCCACGTACAACATCTCCCTGGAGAAGGGCCCCAGTATAACTCCCACATCCAGGGAGATGTATCTGACAGGTCCCTGAGATCCAGGCTCGAAACCTGTGGCTGTAGCATGCCATCAACCCTAATCATCAATTCTCTTTTTTCTTCGTTTCTTTCTTCTTCTTCATCTTCTTTTGTTTTTTTCTTCCTTCTTTCTTCTCCTCCTTCCTTCTTTTCTTATGAGTATCTATTAAACCCAGCGTATTTCATTTGGATTTAGTTTGCCATAACATGTCTCACGATCATAAGGCAAAAAAGGTTGCAGTTATGATTTATAAACACTCAGAGTGTGAAACACCTCCAATAAATCTAGTTGATAGTGTTATTATTCATGATCAGACGAGTATATTGCCTTGCAAAGTCAAAAGATAATAGCTGCTTACTTGGAAAGTAGGCCTAAGCAGTTAATGTATTTTAGCTTGGCATAGCAATATAATTTTTTATATTATATACATTTACAAACCTGTTTTAAAACCAGTACGTTAGAAATGTGGGGAGGATCTACTGAATATGCTTAGCAAGTCGCAATAATTGAATGTGGACTCTATTTTGAAGGAACAATATTTAACTGTGGCATTAAAATGTTTTAGTATAGAAAGATATAATGTAGAACAATGCAACGTTTACTTGATTAGCCAGCCTTCTGCAGAAGGGTTGAATACACGAATTTACTTTCTTGTTCTCTTCTTGATTCATTTTGAACATGTATCAATTGATAAATGTTTTCAAAAGCATCCATAATTCAAAGTTAATTAATCAAGCAGTCAATTACATTTAATAAGATTGAATTGAATGGAATTGTTTCTCACACACCATGTGCACGCGCGAAATGACTCTGGACAACACGATTTAGTGCGGTGTGATAAAAACAGGTTCCATAGATCCCAAGAATAGATTTATCAGATGCGTAATCTTGGTTGGGCATGGCACCCAATATTTCTAATGGGCACCGTATTTGCGAATTGTTCATCCATAATCATGATAATAAGCTCTCTAACGCATTTTTCCTTTAAATTTTTCCCAATAAATTACCAAAAAGTATGTGTTGTCTTATTTGAAAATAATGCTTTTGAGTTTTAGTATGCTATCTTTTGAACCGCCTCTAGACACTTTTGTAATTGCATGATATTTGGTATTATTCTTTGTCATACTTGTGAGAAAATGTAGATTAGTAGGCATAGTGAGCAATACTGGTTCAAAGATAGAGCCAGGAAGTCATACCAAAAGGCAGTATCAACTTACTTGTGAAGTGACCAGATACTGTCCTTTGAATTTGTAAGGCAGTATAGATAAGGTGAATAATAATGATATGACACTTTAATTTGAGACTTTCCCTAATTTGAATTTGAATTTTGGAATATCTGACACATCCAATTGAATGTTACAATGACAGCAATCTACTATTATAGCTACCAATACTCATGGCAGACATTATATTTGACCAAAATAACCCTATTCTCCTTCGTTAAAAAAATGAAAATCGCGCTAGCTTTTCCAGTTTCATGTACAGATGAAAAGTATTCAATTCGCCATTTAAAGAATTGTCCAGTAAACCACAGAGACATTGCCCCAATTTCGTATTAATGTTGGTCCACCGTCTGCGATGCTGGCCCTACATGAAAACAACGTTGGGTAAGCACAATAATTACATACAAGTACTTCTTGAAGCAAACACAATGTGTTGGTCCTGTGGCAAATTAACTATTGCATTGCTAGACCCGTATACATATAGTTACAAACATAGAATATAAAATGTCACTGAAATTGAAAAAAATAATTTGTGACAGATGCCCAGCTCATGAAATAATCCAATTTACGATATGATGATTTTTTATAAAATTGTATATAGAGGCATTTTTGTCATATTTGAAGCTGGAAATTGCGTCAGCCAAACTCTGGCCGGGGTGGCATGGAGCGTAATATATATGAAATTAAACAATACATCTTTTATACACATAATTATAAAGATTATAAACAATAACAGAAAAAAATACAATGTAAGCAGCAATCAAATGTAAAGATAAAAAATATTGGTCGTTGGTGACAATATATGGGTAGAAATTGGTTTCTTACTTCAGACAAGATTGAACATTCTAAAACAAAATGAAATTCATCACATAGTGTGCTGTTATTACAAAAAATACATATTCTATTAATTCTTGGTGTGTTTGTATAACGTCCGACTTCAATAGGTAGCTTGTGGTTACAGGTTCTAAATTTACAAAATGTTTTTCTTTCAAAAACAAAGATAATTTTCGAATTTAAATTCCGTTTAAAAAATACGATACAAAGTACATTTACTAGATTCGTTTATCTCATTTCGCCATTTTTGTTCGTATTGGTCTTCTAATCGTTGTTTGATGACCATATGAAAATTAGAAAGATTACCACTGTTGTTTCGAGGCATTACAAACATATTGGAAAAACTAGTATGGTCTAGTATATGTTTAATAGTGTCTAGCCATTTAGAGGATAATGTCCTATTATCGGAGTAGTGACAAAGTAAATTATAAAAACGGCTTGACAACTTGTTCTCGTCGTCTGACACTAACTTACACCAAAAAGAAATCATTCGAGTTTTAATACATACAGAAATGGAAAGCGCCCAGTCTCTCCGTAAATCATACAACTGTTTGAGACCTAATACATTAAATATTTGAGGTAAAGTCTATCTAAAATTAAAACGTTTTCATATCCCCAAACTTCACAGCCATGCAGCAGAATTGGCAAAAGCAATGAATCAAACAGTTCTAGTTGTAAGTCAATGGGTAGATCGAGCTCTTTTGATTTCTTCAATAATGCAAACATAGCTTTTCTAGATTGCACTACTAGGTGTGTTTTGTGACGAACAAACGAACCATTGTAATTAAAAAATAGAAACAAACGGTTGAGCAGCGCGGGGGTTAGACCGAGACGTTAGCATTTAGATTAGCGTGAGGATCGGGAATTGATGAACCACCCCCCATCCCCTTGATTTTCAGAAGGGATGTGTTAACAGGCTCTTCAGCTTACTGAGCACTTTGAGTGTTTCCATAAGAAGTTTGTGGTAAAGATGACCCCTTGAGCCCCAGCGTATTCTCCGCTCATCCTATTATCTTCACCCGTTTCGATTTTCTCCTAAAATCTATCACGGATATCAAAGCAGACATATCTATTTTTTATAATCATACAATTGCATACAATTAACATGGATTGATCATATAGGCCTACATATTAAATTTAAAAAAAAGCAAATACAGTTGAGAAACTAGTCCCCGGGTAACGAAAAGCTGATCCAGTGCTGTATGGATATTCGACAGGTGTCGCAGACGTTGGTCCAACATTGATACAACACTGCATCTATATTTACTGGGAACATAGTATATTTTGATAAGCTTATAGATTCAAAATCAATTTTCAAATCCAGCATATACGTCTGGAATCATTTAAATCGAACATCGATAACAAAGAAAACACACATTTTTTAAAGGGTAATTCAATTAAAACCTCTGGCACTGCTTGTTGTAGATTTTTGTTCAATTCAGAGTGATTTGCGTACTGCGGGGCCTGAAGGGTTAATCGTGTGGACACCTCACGCGTTGTGTTGACACGGATAACGCTGTGGACGATGAGGTAATTAATTAGGGCGCTAATCGCTCGTTATCCCATCAACTCACACATTACTCGGCCCTCACGCATTACTCAGCCCTCTCCAGCAGGCAACAGAGACGAGGCGGTGATACAATGTTGTTTTAACGTTGGGCCAGCGTCTGGGACGCTGGTCCAACCTTAAAACAACATTGTATCAATGCCTGGAGTTTGCTTGCTGAACTGTGTGACCACGAGGATTACACTTGTCACCTGCCAAGGTTCGATTTAGATGTCGAGATACAATATTACAGGTTGTTACAGGAAGATGTCGACATGTTAATGCTGTTTTTTATATGTGTATTATAGACTGTTTTAATAAGATTGTTTTTTATATGATCATAGTTATATAGTTATATAGTTATATAGTTATATAGTTATATAGTTATATAGTTATATAGTTATGTAGTTATATAATTATATAGTTATTGTAGTTATATAGTTGTACAGTTATATAGGTATATAGTCATGTAGTTATTATAGTTATATAGTTATATAGTTATATTGTTATATAGTTATATAGCTATATAGTTGTATAGTTATATAGTTATATAGTTATATAGTCATATAGTTATATAGCTACATAGTTATATAGTTATATAGCTTTATAATTATATAATTACATAGTTACATAGTTATTTAGTTATATAGTTATATAGTTACATAGTTATATAGTTATATAGTTATATAGTCTTGATATAGGTATATAACTACACAGTGATATAGTTAGATGCTGTTTTATATGGTATGTCTGTTGTTATGTGGTATAGTATGCTGTTATAATTATGGTATAGTCTGTTGTTATATGGCATAGTCTGTTGTTATACGGTATAGTCTGTTGTTATATGGTATAGTCTGTTGTTATATGGTATAGTCTGTTGTTAGATGGTATAGTCTGTTGTTATATGGTATAGTCTGTTGTTATACGGTATAGTCTGTTGTTATATGGTATAGTCTGTTGTTATACAGTATAGTCTGTTGTTATATGGTATTGTCTGTTGTTTTATAGTATGTCTGTTGTTATACGATATAGTCTGTTGTTATATGACATAGTCTGTTGTTATATGGCATAGTCTGTTGTTATACGGTATGGTCTGTTGTTATATGGTATAGTCTGTTGTTATACGGTATAGGCTGTTGTTATACGGTATAGTCTGTTGCTATATGGTATAGTCTGTTGTTATATGGTATTGTCTGTTGTTATATGGTATGTCTGTTGTTATATGGTATATTCTGTTGTTATATGGTATAGTCTGTTGTTATATGGTATAGTCTGTTGTTATATGGTATGTCTGTTGTTTTATGGTATAGTCTGTTGTTATATGGTATAGTCTGTTGTTATACGGTATAGTCTGTTGTTATACGGTATAGTCTGTTGTTATATGGTATAGTCTGTTGTTATATGGTATGTCTGTTGTTATATGGTATATTCTGTTGTTATATGGTATAGTCTGTTATTATATGGTATGTCTGTTGTTATATGGTATAGTCTGTTGTTATACGATATAGTCTGTTGTTATATGGCATAGTCTGTTGTTATACGGTATAGTCTGTAGTTATATGGCATAGTCTGTTGTTATATGCTATGTCTATTGTTATATGGTATAGTCTGTTGTTATACGGTATAGTCTGTTGTTTCACGGTACAGTTTGTTGTTATACGGCATAGTCTGTTGTTATATGGTATAGTATGTTGTTATATGGTATGTCTGTTTTTATATGGTATGTCTGTTGTTATATGGTATAGTATGTTGTTATACGATATAGTCTGTTGTTATGCGGTATAGTCTGTTGTTATATGGTATGTCTGTTGTTATATGGTATATTCTGTTGTTATACGGTATAGTCTGTTGTTATATGGCATAGTCTGTTGTTATACGGTATTGTCTGTTGTTATATGATATGTCTGTTGTTATACGGTATAGTCTGTTGTTATATGGTATAGTCTGTTGTTATATGGTATGTCTGCTGTTATATGGTATATTCTGTTGTTATACGGTATAGTCTGTTGTTATATGGTATAGTCTGTTGTTATATGGTATGTCTTTTGTTATATGGTATAGTCTGTTGTTTTATGGTATAGTCTGTTGTTATATGGTATAGTCTGTTGTTATATGGTATAGTCTGTTGTTATATGGTATAGTCTGTTGTTATATGGTATAGTCTGTTGTTATATGGTATAGTCTGTTGTTATATGGTATGTCTGTTGTTTTATGGTATAGTCTGTTGTTATACGGTATAGTCTGTTGTTATACGGTATAGTCTGTTGTTATACGGTATAGTCTGTTGTTATATGGTATAGTCTGTTGTTATATGGTATAGTCTGTTGCTAGATGGTATAGTATGTTGTTATATGATATAGTCTGTTGTTGTATGGTATAGTCTGTTGTTATATGGTATGTCTGTTGTTTTATGGTATAGTCTGTTGTTATATGGTATAGTCTGTTGTTATATGGTATAGTCTGTTGCTAGATGGTATAGTCTGTTGTTATACGGTATAGTCTGTTGTTATATGGTATAGCCTGTTGTTATATGGTATAGTCTGTTGCTAGATGGTATAGTCTGTTGTTATATGATATAGTCTGTTGTTATATGGTATAGTCTGTTGTTATATGGTATGTCTGTTGTTTTATGGTATAGTCTGTTTTTATACGGTATAGTCTGTTGTTATATGGTATAGTCTGTTGTTATATGGTATAGTCTGTTGTTATATGGTATAGTCTGTTGTTATATGGTATGTCTGTTGTTTTATGGTATAGTCTGTTGTTATATGGTATGTCTGTTGTTATACGGTATAGTCTGTTGTTATACGGTATAGTCTGTTGTTATATGGTATAGTCTGTTGTTATATGGTATGTCGGTTGTTATATGGTATATTCTGTTGCTATATGGTATAGTCTGTTGTTATATGGTATAGTCTGTTGTTATACGGTATAGTCTGTTGTTATATGGTATAGTCTGTTGTTATATGGTATAGTCTGTTGCTAGATGGTATAGTCTGTTGTTATATGATATAGTCTGTTGTTATATGGTATTGTCTGTTGTTATATGGTATGTCTGTTGTTTTATGGTATATTCTGTTGTTATATGGTATAGTCTGTTGTTATATGGTATAGTCTGTTGTTATATGGTATAGTCTGTTGTTATATGGTATAGTCTGTTGTTATATGGTATAGTCTGTTGTTATATGGTATGTCTGTTGTTTTATGGTATAGTCTGTTGTTATACGGTATAGTCTCTTGTTATACGGTATAGTCTGTTGTTATACGGTATAGTCTGTTGTTATATGGTATAGTCTGTTGTTATATGGTATAGTCTGTTGCTAGATGGTATAGTATGTTGTTATATGATATAGTCTGTTGTTATATGGTATAGTCTGTTGTTATATGGTATGTCTGTTGTTTTATGGTATAGTCTGTTGTTATATGGTATAGTCTGTTGTTATATGGTATAGTCTGTTGCTAGATGGTATAGTCTGTTGTTATACGGTATAGTCTGTTGTTATATGGTATAGCCTGTTGTTATATGGTATAGTCTGTTGCTAGATGGTATAGTCTGTTGTTATATGATATAGTCTGTTGTTATATGGTATAGTCTGTTGTTATATGGTATGTCTGTTGTTTTATGGTATAGTCTGTTTTTATACGGTATAGTCTGTTGTTATATGGTATAGTCTGTTGTTATATGGTATAGTCTGTTGTTATATGGTATAGTCTGTTGTTATATGGTATGTCTGTTGTTTTATGGTATAGTCTGTTGTTATATGGTATGTCTGTTGTTATACGGTATAGTCTGTTGTTATACGGTATAGTTTGTTGTTATATGGTATAGTCTGTTGTTATATGGTATGTCGGTTGTTATATGGTATATTCTGTTGTTATATGGTATAGTCTGTTGTTATATGGTATAGTCTGTTGTTATACGGTATAGTCTGTTGTTATATGGTATAGTCTGTTGTTATATGGTATAGTCTGTTGCTAGATGGTATAGTCTGTTGTTATATGATATAGTCTGTTGTTATATGGTATTGTCTGTTGTTATATGGTATGTCTGTTGTTTTATGGTATATTCTGTTGTTATATGGTATAGTCTGTTGTTATATGGTATAGTCTGTTGTTATACGGTATAGTCTGTTGTTATATGGTATAGTCTGTTGTTATATGGTATAGTCTGTTGCTAGATGGTATAGTCTGTTGTTATATGATATAGTCTGTTGTTATATGGTATTGTCTGTTGTTATATGGTATGTCTGTTGTTTTATGGTATAGTCTGTTGTTATATGGTATAGTCTGTTGTTATACGGTATAGTCTGTTGTTATATGGTATAGTCTGTTGTTATATGGTATAGTCTGTTGTTATATGGTATAGTCTGTTGTTATATGGTATGTCTGTTGTTTTATGGTATAGTCTGTTGTTATATGGTATGTCTGTTGTTATACGGTATAGTCTGTTGTTATACGGTATAGTCTGTTGTTATATGGTATAGTCTGTAGTTATATGGTATAGTATGTTGTTATTTGGTATAGTCTGTTGTTTTATGGTATAGTTTGTTGTTATATGGTATAGTCTGTTGTTATATGGTATAGTCTGTTGTTATACGGTATAGTCTGTTGTTATATGGTATAGTCTGTTGTTATATGGTATAGTCTGTAGTTATATGGTATAGTCTGTTGTTATGTGGTATAGTCTGTTGTTTTATGGTATAGTTTGCTGTTATATGGTATAGTCTGTTGTTATATGGTATAGTATGTTCGCATATGTTATTGATTGTTTTTATGTTACAGATTGTTTCCATGCTATATGTTGTTTTTATAAGGTATAGTCGTATGGTGAAAGCTGTTTTTAAGTCCAGGGATCAGGATGGTCCCGAGAAAGATCACACGCTGATGACAATATTTCGTAGATCCCTACATCCACATGTTGAGACTGACCTCAGTCAAACGTCAAGAACTCCCGAGACTGAGTTAAAACGGATAGACACTTACTCTATAGCGTACACACAATCAGACTGATAATGTAGCATGTTTACATTTATAAGGCATAGTGCAGAAAACTGGGGCCAGCATCAATATGCACCTCTATCTCCATAATATACTCATTTGCAAAGCCAAAATGCGGTAAGAGAAGGAGACGTGGCGATCACGTTAATGGCGGCCTCGTCGAGTTACATGTAAGATTGAAAACAGTGTATCGACGTTAACCATTTAACCGCTAAATTATTCAATCGGAAATCTCACCCACTTGAAGTTGTGTCTCACTGACGCGATCCACAACTTCAAGTAAGTGAAAATTATTCAGATTTAGCAAAATGAAGGTCAATCATTATTGCTGATTAATGTCACATTTTATCTTTAACATGTTTAAAAGGTGGTACTTAATGTGCTAATAAAAAATGAAAACCCGAATATAAGCGGCACCGGCGGTTAAAGGGTTAATGGTGCGCAGGCGCGCTCCTTCACAATTTACAGAAGGCCCTATGTATCACTTGTAAGCAGATACCGCCTTTTGGCTTTGCACGGCAGTTGCACTCCGAGAAACCCAGGACACACGAGACATTGACTCAATATTGGCTCAATGCTGTGCCAACGTCGCAGAGGGTGAGCCAATATTAATTCAATAATCATTGGGTCAATATGACTCCTGTTCTTCGGGAGAAGAATTTCTACTCCCGGTAATATATAAGTGTACCAAACTTTAGACTGTATAATAGTGCTTTGTTTTTACTATTACAAAATCCAAGTTACTCGCAACACGTCATTCGTAACAAGAATAGCTTCCCACAAGCAGAGCTGCGAGTGCCAGTGACGTCACTGGTTGGTCGGGACATTGCACACATTGCAAATCTGGACACAGCATTCTGCTCCAGTGTGCATATCACATTTGACAGGTTTTATTTTTTTTTGCGCAAATAGATCAACCCACGTGTTCTTATTGTTCACCTTGCTATTAGACTAATAAGCTGTTCATTTGTTTGATTTCGCTTCACATACATACTTTCCAGCAGCAAGGCTGGAATCAGAGTTCCAGCCTTGCTGTGGGTAAAATGGATTAACCACGGATGCTTCCAGCTAAACTCAGATGTTACATGTATTCTATTGCTGCATGAATATTATAGAACTAGACATATAGATGCGCTAGGGAATTTGCATTGTATTATATGTGACGTGCCATATCAAAACCAGTTCTATGTCGCAAAATATAGAAAATGAGTTAGTAAGTGGCGTTTGAAGAGCCAGCGCTCAGGTTTCAAATGCACCAAAAATTATAAATATATCTCAATTATTTAGGAAATCATCGATAAAACAAGATTTGGAAATTTAAGATCAAAATATCGCAAAATGTTGAGAAAATGACCTACAAATTTTAAATATAATTGACAAATGGTTTAAATAATTCAAATTAAATCATTTTTTATATAAGAAATAAAACTAAGACTAAGACTAGGGTATCTTCAATATTTTGTACTTATATTGCTTTGAAGTTTTATTTTCGATCAGCGTTAAAAAAGAAAATTGGCCACAAATATTATGGCCATAGTTATATAGTTGGCCATAACTCAAAATCTGAAGCTCCGATATAGGTCAGGTGCCGATGTGGCACGTCACATATAGTGTTATCTGGATGGGACCAAGTATGGTATTCTACCCCCTAACAACTACATGACGGCGAGGATTTGCTGATCTCATCATTTGACACGCTAAGCCAATCTTTCGTTGGTCGGGGGTGGAATATCATACTTAGTCCGCTTGCTGCTGCGTATATTTGATGTGATCTTATTACACATTAATAAAACACATTATTATAACCCTTACAGCGCTGGAATACGTTCGTCTAAACCACGGAGACAAAAGGTGTTTTTTTCAATTTGAAACCATCATAAATGTCTTTGTTAGCTCTTTCTGATTCGTTTGAATACCTATGTTATGGGTCTATGGCCATTCTAAATATTGTAATTCTTTCAGTGCGCGGACCGTCTTTATACGTTAGAATCTGACGTCTGTAGACGTCAGATTCTGACGTATAAAGACGGTCCCCGCGCTGTAAGGGTTAATTATTTCTTTTCTTAATTCGGCTAACTTGTGCTTAAAGGCATCCAAGCCTTTTTTAAAGTTGAAGGCAGTGTAGCTCTCATTTCTTGCGTAAATATTATAGTGTATATAATATGTTGACTCAATGTTGGATCGATGTTTGCACAGTGTCAAAGACGATGGGCCAACATTAAACCAACATTGGGCTATTTTTCGTGCTTGCTGGGTTATACTTATACATAATTATATTGCTTTCAGATTGTTGACGAATGACAAATTATATAATAAATGTAGACTTGTATTATTGATTCCATAGACATTTAATATAGACAAAATTGAGAATGTAGGTATAGTAATTATTTCTGTCTTGAGGCCCAATAGTATGTTTGTTTTGCTTTTTATATTAGAAATATACCCTTCGCAATGTAAATAATGTGCAACCCTTCGAAATTGTCAAATAAAATAAAAATGTCAGCAGGATTATTGTGTTTATATGTTCTGCAGCGGCGCATCTATTATGTCAGTAAAGTATCACATAGTGATGTATGATTTTTATAGTACAACTATGTTTATAATCATACTTCGTTGTTTATTAGCAACAACTGTCAAGTGGGAATGAAGGGTGAATCCCCTGGACTTAAAGCGTGATTCTATAAACCATTCTTAATCCACTGCACCTCATTTTTACCTGGATGTCAGTTGGCCGCCCCCGTTGGTTGCAGTGAATATACTAAAACCTCACGCCCCAGCCAGATTTTTTCCTATGTTTAATCAGCATGGTATGAGAGTTCTCGTCGAGTGCTCAGCCCATTGTGTTGACTTTCCCAGCTACAGTTTTCTTGTGTTCTTTCCTGAAGGTTATTCAATAGAATGTGTGTGTCTCGTGTATGAGAAAACCCCATCCTGAAATTAGGCCTAGTTGTGGAAAATCTGGGTTTGTGAGGTATGGGATATTCCATACTATTCAGTGGTATAGGGTATAATCAAGACTATACTCGGGTATTGTCAAGTCGGACTGGGGTAATATAGGTTATTACATCGGCCTATCATGCATGTTATATAATTTTGCAATACAAAGAAAAACAACGTGTAATTTTGTGTCTGAGTTTGCGAGTCTGGTCGATTACAATTGTACATCAGGCCCTACTTAAAAAAATAACATTATTGGATATTTCTAGCGATGTATAGGCATGGCATGGCATGGCATGGCATGGCATGGCATGGCATGTCAGGGCAGGGCAGGGCTGGGCAGGGCAGGGCATGCATGCATGGCATGCCGTGGCGTGATAAAATAAAACATATTCGTCATACCGGTACAGCCTTTCTCTATTTCATCAAGCAACTATAAGTACCCTGTAGGAACCCGATTTTCAAGGAACGTACTAAGAATTTCGTCAATATTATCTTTCCTGGATAACAATGAGGGAGGCACTGTTTTCCTTTGTCGATAAGAACAGACCCAACAATGGAGAGCAGTGTTCAAAACCACGAATATAAACACATGCATGAATCAGACGATTCGGACTGTTTACAGCGCGTCGCACCTAAAAGTACAATCGCTTTCTGGCAAGCAGTTATCACCTTATGAACAATTGTTGACAGAGATTGTTGTTGTCATACGATAAGAGCGGCGAGTGTTATGCCAACAGACGGGCGATATCAGAGTGATATCTGTATTCAGAGTACACACGAGAATGTGATAGAAACCACTCTAATCAGCAACATGAACGCCGTGATATGTGTAGGAGGAGGGAGTGAGTCACCCATGAAACAATTTATGTCCGCATAGTAAAGCAATTAATTCAGAAAGTGGTCAATGTGAAAAAGTCGTAAATTTGCATAACATAGCAAAATAAAGGATGTGTGCATGAATGTGAACAGTTTGTGACTTATCAAGTCATTTGCTATGCATATTATATCGCTTTCCAAACTGCCCATTTTATTAAAGATCTTAACTTTGAACTTATCTTAACTTTCTCTTATTATTATTATTATTATTATTATTATTATTATTATTATTATTATTATTATTATTATTATTATTATTATTATTATTATTATCATTATTATTATTATTATTATTATTATTATTATTATTATTATTATTATTATTATTATTATTATTATTATTATTATTATTATTATTATTATTATTATTATTATTATTATTATTATTATTATTATTATTATTATTATTATTATTATTATTATTATTATTATTATTATTATTATTATTATTATTATTATTATTATTATTATTATTATTATTATTATTATTATTATTATTATTATTATTATTATTATTATTATTATTATTATTATTATTATTATTATTATTATTATTATTATCATTATTATTATTATTATTATTATTATTATTATTATTATTATTATATTATATATTCATTCCAATAGAAAAGTTACGATCAATCTTAACTTCAAATCTAAAATAGCGAATATTAGGATGTTTATTGAATTGCATGGGCCTCTGACCATGAGTGGAGTGTGTTTAATCAATCGGTGATAAAAGGTATGTAGTCCACAGCCAAATTAATTGATTTGAATTTTAATTTTAATTTTGAATTTTCACCCACTTGCAGTTGTGTCTCGTGGGCGGGGGCCCTAGGGTAGCGGTTAGCGCCGCTGCCTTTCACGCCAGAGTTCGGGGTTCGGTTCCCGGTCTCGGCGGTTTGAAAGAAACAAAAAATGTTTCTTCTCCATCCACGTGTGAAAGTCAGTATTGTGTGGAGCCTCCGTGGCCGAGAGGTAGCGTGCTCGGCCTCAGACCGCCAGGGCTCGAATTTCGAATTCTGTGTCTTGAGGACAGTGTCATCTCAATCATCTGACCATCCTCATGAGGTTCTTCTGGCCCAGTTTAGCCTATATGTGCACAAAGGTGGCCTAAAGCCCGATTCATTTCATTTTGTCTCGCTGACGCGATCCACAACTTCAACTGAGTGAAAATTATTTAGATTTGGCAAATCAACGATTGAGTAATCGTTTAAATGTTTAAATATGTATGCAATGTACTAATAAAAAATGTATTTACCTGTAATCGCGATGACTATTTTCAATTCTCCTAACTCCAGGTCACTTCTCTCTACTTTCTTATTCTTTGAGATGGTAATTCCTATCGCAATTCCCACTTCCCAGTAAACATTTGTGTAACATTTGCACAATGTCGGACCAACGTCAAAGACGTTGGGCCGACGTTGTACAAATGTTATACAAATGTTCCGTGCTCACTGGGTTGAAAGGGAGGAAAAACGACCTTATCCTATAACACACGCACCCAAGTATGATTATATATCCCAGAAAATCGCAGGACCTGTCTATCACGTGGATTATCCCATTAATTTTATTGAATTTATATTTTTAGTATGTGGTGCACAAATCTTACATGGTGCTTAAAGGGTTAATTACCCAAAATGAATTTGTTTATTTTTGATGATCATTGTGATGATGATAACTGTGATCATATCTTGAAGGTGGTAATAATAACATTGGTAAATATTATATGTGGTACATTCGAACCTCGTTAACTCAACTTTAGTACTGCACGGTACATTATGCAACACCATGGCTATATGGTTATTTTCGTGTTCTGCATGTGTAAATATATATTCGTCCCCGTGGATTTGAAAGGGTGTATCTGCCACTTTGTAATGTCCCACAAGTATTATTATTGTATACAAACACGTTTGCACTAGCCATGATTTCATCTTGACCTACGATTAATTGTCTGTGACACATGTCTGTCACGTGAAGGAGCCAGCTGTGTGTCGACATTAAAATATGGCCTGGAAACAATGTACCTCTCAAATACTCAATTTAAAAAAATAGAATCTCTGCAAGGTACTCTTTTGAAATCTTCACTTAGCCTGAGTATACATAGCCACCATTCAAAATTATTTCGCGCTTTGAATGTAGCTCCAGTTGGCGAAATTATTAAAAGAACAGTATATGGTTTATGGAACATAATTTTTATGGTTGACTCTCCGATGAGAAATCTATGTTCACATTTCATGGCTAGATACATTGTCTCTGGTAAAATATGTCCTAAAACCCTTTTTTTCCAGAATTTTAAATATAGGTGTTTCTCCGTTACCATGCACTCTTAATGCGAATGTATATAAATCGCCCAAAATATTCTTAAATTGTGGCATTGAAGAGTCCCTTGTCAATATATTGACGGATCCAACAATCCAATCTAGGGATTCTGTGTTCCATAAACTCTTCCGTCTGCTTACAAGATATTAATCAGTATTAAAGAATATGCTATTCGGCGTTTTAAATGTATCATGTTTTTAACTGGTAATATTTTTGTATTACATTTGTATGTTTTTAATGTGTAACCTAATCTGATATGTATGTATACTGTCTCCTGCTTGGAGGTTGAATAAATAATAATAATCGTCGCTATAACTTTTGTCATTCTGATGTGATTTAATCCTTAACCCTTTAACTGCTGGTGCCGCATATTTTCGGGTTTTTATTTTCTATTAGCACATAAAGTACAACATTTAAAATATGTTAAAGATAAAATGTGACATCAACCAGCAAGATTTGAAAAGAGTTGACCCCCATTGTGTCAAATCTGAATAATTTCCACCCACCGAGACACAACTTCAAGTGGGTGAAAATTCAAATTGAATAATTTGTCGTTTAAAGATTTAAAGCGCTGAAATATTTCATATATAAACCATGGAGACCGAAGGTTTTTTTTCAATTTGAAATTATCATAAATGACAAGTTAGCTCTTATTGCTTCATTTGAATACCTATGTTATTGGTCTACGGCCATTACAAATATTTTCTTTCTCACAGATCTTAGACGTCAGATTCTGACGTCTATACACACGTCAGATTCTGACGTCTAATGTCAATCCCCGCGCTTAAAGGGTTAACACTGGCTGAGTACACTGACGTAACACATGTAACACATTTGTATAGGAGTTATAATCATTATGAGAAGTTATTTGAGTACGCATGGCATGGAAATGTTGCTTGACCCCTTGCACATGAGCACACCACACGGCGACCCGCAAAAATACTTCTGTAGTACTTGAAGCGGTTGCAGCAAAATCGTGCTGGCGAAGGAAGACATTCGCAAAAATAGTCCATGCATGCTAACATGCCTATCTCCGGACTGGTGGCATCCTCATTAGCGTGGTACAGCACGTGTCACATGACAGGCACGTGACGTGGGGCGTGAGCCAGCTGTCAGTATGGCGACTGCTGGGAGCAGACACAAGACGTTCAACCAATGTTGGTCTAATGTTGGCCAACATTGAACCAACCTTGGATAAACGTCTTGTACTTGCTGTAACGTTATCAATCTGTTGGCCCAGCAATGGTTCGATACTGGCTGAGTAGGTGACTGCATGGTTTACGTTTGCTTGGAGCAGGGTTTGACTGACAAATGTATTTTCCATACATCACCGCAAAGTATTTAGGCCTACACACCAAGACATCGTCGACCCCCGGTTTCCTAAAAACATAGTTGTTTCTTGTGAAAGCACACAGTTTCATAAACATAAATATATTCTGACAGCAAAAATTCGTTATTTTAACAATTTTTTATAATATTCTAAATAATATGATGCGGAATTTTAGGTTATTTTTGGTTATTTTGCAATATATAAGCCTATAAAGGCCGATGGCAAAAAAATAAGTGTTTGTTTTGCCCATGTACAAAATCTGTTAATAAACTTCATTTATTTTACACGTAATTGATTCACCTTTTAACTTTTTTTCATTTACCTGCCTCAGCAGCCACTGAAAGACTTATATAGCGCTTTGACTGCTAGGGGGGGGGGGAGGGAGGCTCCCTATTCTATTGGTGTGTAGGCGCAATATCGACCCTGTAGCAGTCAAAGGGTGTAGGTGATTAATTTGCAACAAGGACAGCTGTGTTTTTCCAGTGGAGCATGAGCCTGTTGACGGCACCGCACCACCCTGGCTAAATCCCTGAAAACACGAGAAGTTTCATCAACGTTGGCTCAGTGTTGGGCCGACGTCTTAGACAGTGAGACAACATTAAACTAGCACTGGGTGAAATTATCGCGTATGCTGCGTGTATAAATGTCTCTCGTTCCGGATCTAAATACTTCCGGAGAGGGAAATTCTTGCGTCCCTGACTGGTTCACTACATTTCACCTCATAGATATAGGGCTACCTTTCCAGTTGCAGAGATCTCACGATGTAATATAAATCCATAACCAGGTGTACGACAAATGCAAAAACAAATGTATGCCTTCATTTCTTCATTGTATAGGCTTTTGTTATTTTTACCGACATTTCTATATCGAGCCCACTATTCTTTTGATCGATCTCTTTGTCCTTTAAATGTGATATTTAAAGACATTTCTACATGGAATTCCTCATACATATTTTTTGCAAACTGCCTATAACGTTTTGCGCTGCAGTTCTCTGGGGCATTGGTGTAGTGGTTAAAGGCTTTGTGTGCTCGACGCAGACGCACACACAGACGCAGACGCACACTCAGACGCACGATCAGACGCACAATCAAAAGCAGACGAACGTTCCCATGTTCCGAAGTTCCTGTGCACGTTCCGATAAAAATGATAGTGTTCCTCGGTCTCTTTGCCAGGCCACCATACTTAGCTGAACCTTGCAATTAAAGAAGTATTATGTTTTTTTGCTACAGAGGTATAATTAATATGTCTCGATTGTAAAACCACCGGGTGCAATTTGTTCACCCTTAAGCATTTATTTCTATTTTGCGGACTTGGTGACCATTGCTGAAAATCTTGTTTTCGCTCATAACAGTTGTTCCGCGAACTTCAAGCTTCAAAATTTTGAAAAAAATGCCCCCTCCCCCAAATTAGAACACCTATTGACAGCACAGCCACAGATGGCAGCCAATATCAGAATATATAGGTCTAGCCCTAAGCATGCTAAATGTCGGCTATAGATCACTCTAATAATTCACAATAAAGTTAAAGTGATCAACATGATAAAGGAGATAGAAACTCAAACATTTATCCCATGTTGACTCAATGTTGGTCCACCGTCTGCGATGCGATACTGCCATATACTGAATCAAAATTAAGTAAACTCATGCTTGCATATGGTTGTTGTTTTAATGCTGGTCCAGTGTCGTATACAGTGGCCCAACTTTAAAAATACATTAGGTCAAAATGAAAATAGAATCAACAGGAAGATCTGCTTTAAAAATGACGGATGTGAGAAATACTCCCGTCCTCTCCGTCAAATATCAACATTGTATTCAAACAACGAGAGTCATTTGCTATATTAACGGCCTTGTCATAAACATGATAAATGATATAATGACCCACATCCCACTTTCGCAGGGTCCGATGTTATCCCCACCCAGATTTCATGCGTCTGAGTCTGCGTCTGCGTCTGCGTCGAGTACACAAAGCCTGGTTAAAGCTGCCTGATGGGAAGATCGCGGGCACGATCTGGCATTCAGGTTTCAAAGAAATAAATGTTTCTTTCCTACTAACTCGTAAAGATTTATTATTGCGAGGACCTTCCGTGACCCAGAGGTAGCGTGCTCTGCGTCAAATCACCAGTGCTCGAATTCCGAATCCTGTGTCTTGAGGGCAGTGCCATCTCAATCATCTCTACATCCTCAGGTTATTATCCTGGCCCAGTTTAGCCTATATCTGCACAAAGGTGGCTGAAACCTCATTCATTCATTCATTCATTCATTCATTCATTCATTCATTCATTCATTCATTCATTCATTCATTCATTCATTCATTCATTCATTTATTCATTCATTCATTCATTCATTCATTCATTTAATTATTCATTCATTCATTCATTCATTCATTCATCGATTCATTCATCGATTCATTTATTTGTTCATTAAAACATCTTTTCTCATTCATTCATTCATTCATTCATTCATTCATTCATTCATTCATTCATTCATTCATTCATTCATTCATTCATTCATTCATTTATTCATTCATTCATTCATTCATTCATTCATTCATTCATTTATTCATTCATTTATTTATTCATTCATTCATTCATTCATTCATTCATTCATTCATTCATTCATTCATTCATTCATGTATTCATTCATTCATTCATTCATCCCCATTCATTCATTCATTCATTCATTCATTCATTCATTCATTCATTCATTCATTCATTCATTCATTCATTCATTCATTCATTCATTCATTCATTCATTCATTCATTCATTCATTCATTCATTCATTTATTCATTCATTTATTCATTCATTCATTCATTCATTCATTCATTCATTCATTCATTCATTTAATCAATAATTTATTCATTCATTAATTTATTTATTCATTCATTTTACAAATCATGTATTTATTCATTCATTTATTCACTCATTTATTCAGTCGCATTCATTCATTCATTCATTCATTCATCCATTCATTCATTCATCCATTCATTTATTTATTTATTTATTTATTTATTTATTTATTTATTTATTTATTTATTTATTTATTTATTTATTTATTTATTTATTTATTTATTTATTTATTTATTTATTTATTTATTTATTTATTCTTTTTTTTTAATCATTCATTTATTCATTCATTCATTCATTCGCATTCATTCGCATTCATTCATTCATTCATTCATTCATTCATTCATTCATTCATTCATTCATTCATTCATTCATTCATTCATTCATTCATTCATTCATTCATTCATCCATTCATTCATTCATTCATTCATTCATTCATTCATTCATTCATTCATTTATTCATTCATTCATTCATTCATTCATTCATTCATTCATTCATTCATTCATTCATTTCATTCATTCGTTCGTTCGTTCGTTCGTTCGTTCGTTCGTTCGGTCGTTCGTTCATTCATTCATTCATTCATTCATTCATTCATTCATTCATTCATTCATTCATTCATTCATTCATTCATTCATTCCAAGATTGTTCGTCGTGGGTGACGATGACCAATCACAGACATACATAGGCCAGTTTATGCATGGCTAGTCACCAGGTGGGGCTTATCTTCGCTTCTGAATTAAATATCGCTATAGAATCAATGTCCAGTAAACACAAGACTCGGACCAATGGTGATTTAGTGTTGGGCCAGCTTTGCAGACGTTGGGCCAGCATTGAATCAGAGGTGATCGACTTTAGACATCAGAAATTGACGTCTACAGACATCAGATTCTGACGTCTTAAGTCGATCCCCGTGCTGAAAGGGTTAAATAGGTGTACTTGGTGTAACATCAAAACAGGGGTTAATTAATTAGAAAAGTCTCGCATACGTTGTGACCCAGAATCACACCAGCATTGAGTCATCGACTGAATTGACCTGGTCATAGCTCAAATCAGAAAAATATGACCGCCAATTTGTTATGTGGTCAAGACACAACGCGCAAAATTTGAATTCAGACGCACCCGGACAAACACGATACATTGACCCAATACTGTTGTATTGTTGGGCCACCGTCTGCGACGCTGGCCCAACAATAGAACAGCATTGAGTCAATGTATCGTGCTTCCTGCAGGGACAGTCCAATAAGGCGTTATTGCCAGTAACAATGATCCACTTGTGGGCGATATCTGGTGGATTTGTCGTGGAGGGGATTTACCTTTAAGTCTGATTGATACCCTGGTCTCTGCCGCCACTCCAGAACGCGTTTCATCTCTTGGCGCATCACCACGCATGCGTCGGTCATAGGTCAGCGGGTATGATACGCCAGCTGGTAATAAACTTGTTACAAAATCCGGAGCGCGCGCGGCAGATACTGTCGGTGCGATGGTAATTTTCACTGTCATAGAAAAGTTAGCGAGTGTTTAGATTTATAACATGATGCCTCCAACAAAGGTTGTGCAGCATTAACACAACATTGGTTCAACCTCTTGTTTGCATACAGTTGACCCAGATATTTTGAATAAAGGCTCAATTACAATTTAAATATGCTATAATACGTAACAATAAGAACGCCCTAAGCTTTTATTTCATATTTTAAATTGAACATTGAAATTTTATGCAAATGAAATAATAATAAATCACGCGGTAAAAATATAGCGCGATATTTACCCCAATTTGCCCAAGTTGCTCTGGTTTGAAATTGGGCGATACAGCTCTACCAATGTTTCTATTGGACAAGGTACTAGTTTATTTACCGCGCGATATTTCAGTAAAATTAACTTCTGTTTCAATCTGAAATTATCGCGAAATAAAGCGGGTTATCGCGTTGTGCTATGTGTAAATGGCATCACTAAAATAAATATCGATTCTGGCGCAATTTATGTTGTCGTGGACAGCTTAAAATGGCCCCTAAGTAAAAATTGCCACAGCTGTTCATATGTCAAAGCAGACTGGTCAAAGTGAATACAAACTGGAAGAACCATGGGTGCCGAGTGTAGAGTACTGGATTTGTTTGTGCTTGGACCTCATTAAACTATTTTTATAACCATAATTTGATTCCTTGGCGGTGTTGATATAATCGTAAATCAACTAATAAGTGCATTGAACCTCCAGACATCATTAGTCCCCCCCCCCCATTTGAAGTCGAAATAGTAAAATTGTAAAATTTCTTGTCCTCCACTTAAAGGCAAAATAGTAAAAAAGACCTTTGAATCCACTCGATGGATAAAAACTTCAGCACCTTCTATGTTTCAGAAATGTGCCACATCGTTCTGTTTTATGAAATAAAATAGCAAAATTTTAAAATTTTAAAAAGGCCTCATGTGTTTTGTGCCAGTATTAAATCCATGAAACATTGAATCAAGTCCGAGTAGAGAATTGTTCGAACCCCGCTGATCTCACATACGTGGGTTTTTTAAGAGAAATACCCTTGTTTCTCCCTAATCTCAATGTCACTAAGCGATCACGTTAATTGCGGCCTCGTCGAGTTAACCCTTTAACCGCCAAATAATTCATTTTGAATTTTTACCCACTTGAAGTTGTGTCTCGCTAACGCGATCTACAACTTCAAGTGAGTGAAAATTATTTAGATTTGACAATATGGAGGTCAACTGTTTTCAAATATTGCTGATTGATGCCACATTTTATCTTTAACATGTTTAGAAGATGGTACTTTATGTGCTAATAAAAAATGAAAACCCGAATATATGCGGCACCGGCGGTTAAAGGGTTCATGTTGAAACCAGTGTATCGACGTTAATTTCGTGCAGGGCGACGCGCTGCTCGCGCCTTCACATCAAATCCGAGGGTTTACGGTATTGTGATAATGCCTTGCAGTGCAATCTGATAGTGTGATTATATGAGTGTATCAGACAGTGATAACGGTATTATCAGCATCCATATAGCGGACCGGATTACAGGCTACATCCAAGTACACACAAGGCGCTGAAACAACGTTGGTTTAATGTTGGTTCAGTGTCGTAGACGATGGAGCAACATCAGGCCAACATTGATTCAACGTATTGCGTTTACTGGGGCAGAATGGAAACAATTAACTGAATATTCGGAATTAATCAACCTTAATATACAGTTATAGTTATAGTTATAGTTGTAGTTATAGCTATGGTTTTAGTTAAAGGTAAAGTTATAATTATAGTTGTAGTTATAGTTATGGTCATAGTTATAGTTATAGTTATAGTCATAGTCATAGGTATAGTTATAGTTATAGTTATAGTTATAGTTATAGTTATAGTTATAGTTATAGTCATAGTTATGGTCATAGTTATAGTTATAGTTATAGTCATAGTCATAGTTATAGTTATAGTTATAGTTATAGTTATAGTTATAGTTATAGTTATAGTCATAGTTATGGTCATAGTTATAGTTATAGTTATAGTCATAGTCATAGTTATAGTTATAGTTATAGTTATAGTTATAGTTATAGTTATAGTTATAGTTATAGTTATAGTTATAGTTAGTTATAGTGTATTTATAAAGCGCAAATTCTCAAATGACTCAAAGGCGCTCTTATCCAATCAGAATGAATTTCAAATTTTATAACAAATGTCAGTAGGCTTTGCGAAACAAAATTAGTGTGTTTTTTCCTGAATTCAGTGTAGTCGGATATTATTCTGAGTCCTTCAGGGGGAGAGTTTCACAGTTTTGGGACAGCTATTGCAAAAGCCCGATTCCCAGAAGTCGGCTTGAATCTTGGTTGTTGCAGCAGGATGGCTCCTCTGCCCAAGCGGAGTTCTCTTTTTGATCTGTAACGATCCACCAGGTTACACGAGTAGCTAGGGGCCGTGCAGTGCACAGCCTGAAATGCAAGTGTTAGTATCATGTACTCAATGCGCTGCGCTATAGCAAGGAGGTTACGCCCCTATAAGGAATCTATAACCTAGGCAGCCAGTGAAGTTGCATCTTAACAGGAGATATATGTGCTCTCGCCATGGGGTACATGTCACTAACCGAGCAGCCAAATTTTGCGCACATTGCAACCTTGAAATTTGTCCTTGTGAGAGGCCTAAAAGCAGGGCATTACAATAATCCAGCCGAGACAAAACAAGAGCCTGGACAAGCAGCTGTGTAGCAGTCAGAGTAAGGCAGCCTCTGACACGACGAATGTTTCGTAGCCAAAAATAGCCTGACTGACATATTACATTAAAAGAAAATGACCGATCAAAAACTTTTATGACTCCGATAGTGCGACCTGAGAGGGCAGGTGGGACATTAGATTATCAGATGGCAATACTATCAATAATAACTTTGTTGGAATTGCCAATGGAAATGATCACAATGAACTCTGTTTTGCTGTCGTTCATCATCAGCCTATGTTGGATCATCCATATGCATATTTCCTCAACACAGGCCTTTATTTTCTTCAGAGCCATTTTCTGATCATTGGTGTTGGCGACATTGAAATTTAAATACACTTGTGTGTCGCCTGCATACCTCATGTATCAGTATTATTATATCAGTATATGTTCGTCCCCTTGGATATGAAAGGGTGTATCTGTCACTTTCAGAAGTGGTGGACACACCCTTTCATATCTAAAGACGATATAATGTGCTGTATGTGCATCACTATAGTCATCTACCACAGTTGCATGGGTCACAGGTGAAGTGATCCAAGAGCAAAAAAAAAAATTGTTATGTCATTTTGGAAAAATAAATATATGTGAAATAATACTAAAATATCTAAGCCATTCGTTAAAGATTTAGAGACTTATTAATCAACATAAATTATCTTTGTTCACTTTTGAAATCGATTATTTTTTTCAATGGTATAGTGATCCAAGTAAGTTGGTTCATATCGAGACATTTTGTCTTGATTAGTTTATACCTGTGACTCTGAGCAAAGAATATTCTATCTTCCTTGCTCTAAGGCATACGGTAAAAAAGCAGCTGAAATGTTGTAAAGCACCCCATCACATGGATCACATGGTCTATGCTATGCCCCCTTACTGGAGCAAGATGATAAGACACTATATAGACAGTTTGAATACTATAGTTGGTGACATTTATGAAGAAATTTCGAAATTTCAAAAGTCTATTTATAAAATGCGACCGAGATCGGGAGGTAAGTGCTCGACATTTAACTATCGAGCACTGCAAAATTGATTTATTACCCGAAGCAAGCAGCATGCGAGTTATGAATCAATTTTACAGTGTTTCCAGGTGAAATGTTTAATAAAATTGCTGAAGTGTCACACTATTTTTATATAATGGTTATAAATGTGACGGATTATTCAGAGCTATAAGGGGGCCACCATTCGATATCCGGGGGGGGGGGGGGGGGCTGGAGTTATTGTCGCGGGCAAATTATTTATTTCAACCTGGCTCGGCGGCGCGCTGAAAATTTCATATTCTATTACATGTTTATATAGAACAGTTATTGAAGTAAATTATTTATTTCACGCTGAGTCCGCCCGAAATTATTTATTTCAAAAAAAGGATAGCCTCTCCCCCCCCTGGAAATTGAATGGTGGCCCCCTAATATATTCTCGCTATTGCCACAGGAAAACGGAGCTAATCTGTAAAATATGCGGACGCATCAATCTCTCCTGCCTTGTCCAAAACATAACTATTACAGCAGGTTTATAAATCGCGACCCTTTTTATACATAAATTTATGAAACCCACAATCACGCTGATTGATCTGATTGTGAGCATGCGCAGTGTCGAGCAATATACCCCTTTAATTTTTAATTAACAGCTAGACTTAAAAGTTCCCTGGAAGTGCGACATTATAAAATTGGAATTTTTACCCACTTAAAGTTGTGTCTTGCTACCGCGATCCACAACTTCAAGTGGGTAAAAGGTACTTGAATTTGTACAATTTGCATCGAAATATGCAACAAAGCTGGTTCTCATTTAAATTTTCTGAATTAAAAGGATGAATAAAAAGGGTCAAAATAAAACTGCTATAGACGCGAATAGCACTTTAGAGGTTAACCCTTTGCCTGCGAATCACTACAATAGTCGTTTTACTCTATTTTATTACTAGGTGAAATCACAGTTCTTGAGAACGAAATGCATGTTTAGACATCAAGAGTTGCAAATTATTGGTCTCAGGTTAAACAAATATGAGCAATTTTCAGCCACTTGAAGTTGTGGTTCGCGGTAGCGAGACACAACTTCAAGTAGGTGAAAATTTAAATAGATTACCTCTAGCAGGATAAGGGTATATACTGTGAACAAGATCTAACCCTTGGATCTGTTTTGCCCCACGTGCCATACTTGAATCAAATTAAGTTGACTCTTTCAGCGCGGGGACCGACTTTAAAGTCGATCACCTCGCTGAAAGAGTTAAAGATTTATAATGGTCGTAGACCCATAATATATAGCATAGGCGTTCAAATGAAGCGAGAAGAGCTGATGACTAAGACATTTGTGATGATTTCAAATTAAAAAAAAATGTTGGCCTTCATGATTTATATACAAACGTATTTCAACGTTATAAAGGTTAAAAATAATAGAATAATCAGGCGTTCTGAGCTTTCATATTATTTGGAGCATTTGTATGGAATCTCATTTTTGTTATTCAGCTTGAAGTGGAAGTTGCGGTATCGATTTACATCTCATGTTGAGGGAAATTGAAAAGACATACTCGTGGGTGGTTAAAGGGTTATCGATACATTTCAACATTTCATCGCGTTTCATCTGAGTTATGAATTATTTACACCCGTGCACTTGAAGTTGAGGATCGCGATAGCGAGCCACAACTTCAAGTGCACGGGTGTGAAAATATAAGTGAGATACCTTAGCGGACAAGGGGTTAATCTCTACTAAACTACCTGCATACCTTATTGCACTCCACATCATATGGTACTCAAAGGGTTAACATGCAGGTCTGCATAGATCCAGGATGACCTGGTACTCCTGTGAACTCCGCGACAGAGTACTAAGTCTATAATTAGAATCGGGAATTGAATTAATCAATCACGGATCTATATTCGGCTCAATCACCTGCCCTGCCCTCCAGAAAAAGCGGGACATTGATCCGGTGTTGGCTAAAGGCTGGGCCGACTTGGCAGACGATGGGCCAGCGCTAAACCAATGTTGGGATAGCGTCTTGTGTTTCCTGCCCTCGTCGCCGGGGTCAACGACCTGAAGCAGTGTATATGGATGCGGTTCAATCCCAGGAAACAGGAGACACTGAACCAATGTTATTTCAATGTTGGGCCAGCGTCGCATGCGGTGGCCCAACATTGAAACAGCATTGTTTCAGCATCCCGTGTTTCCTGCAGTATCTTCTAGGTTCACATTGACAATTATTGTTTGTGTGTTCGGAAGTAAAAACGTGGGTCTTTAAATATCAGGGCCCATATTCTCGTACAAGTTACCCAGCAGACACAAGACGTTGAATCAATGTTGGTTTGACGTTGGGTCAGCGTCGTAGACGTTGGACCAACGTTAAACCAACATTGATTCAACGTCTTGTGTCTTCTGGGTATGATATATCGTAGGTTTAGGTTTCGGATTATAACCCAAAACCTCCGATATATCCACATATGAACAAAAATATGGGCCCCAGCTGACACTTATCTACCAGGTATACTGGCGTCACAAAGGCCAATATTTGGTCAGATGATGGTTTCAAAAAAGAATTGCTGGTGACTGATGCAAAGCGATTCACAGTGTTAGCTATTTCTAATCAAACTGACATCATCTGGAAAGATGGTGCACTCTTTATTGATGTCGGAAAAGCATTTGACTCGGTATGACATGACGCGCTCAGATACAAGCTGATGAACGGCAGCTTACCTAGGAAGAATATCAGGTTGTTCTCATCTTTATTAGCTGACAGAACTATCAAAGTCAATTGCTGTATCAACTGCTCCGAGTATGTGACTCTCAATGCGGGTACACCTCAGGGATCGGTCCTCATCTTTTCATTATCTATGTGAATGATATCCCAGACATGAGTTCACTCAGTGTCGGGCTATCCCAGTTTTCTGACCACTTGGGAATCTGGACACATGCAGCCAATGTCAAATGGGGAAATACAAATCTATCTAAAGCTTTAAAACTTATTGAAGCCCGGTGCTCCAAATGACGGATACAACTTTAGAAACGCAGGAAAAACTCTGCTGATTGTGTTTAGTGTTGGTTTCAAACCAGAACTTATTGATCTGGAACTGTTTGGTGAGCCTATTATTAAAACAGCCAAACTGCTTGGAATCTTACATGTATTTGATCGAAGGCTAAGGTTCAATGAGTATATGAAAGACATAATAACAAAGGTCTACAGGCGACTGAACCTGTTGAAGTTACATAAAGGGACAAACTGGGGTGCCAAATCCTACAGCATCTTAAAAGCCTAAAAGTGTTGTATACGCCCTGTCTTTGAATATGGTACACTGATAACTGGGGCTTTAAGGAAATCCCAAGTGAAGAAAATGCAATAAGTGTCTGAAACTAGCACTTTTTTCTACTTTGACCCAACAAGACCAATAGACGTGCATGACCTCAATAGTGTCCATATGATCAAAAATAGGATGACAACTCCGGCGGTTAAAACATTTAGATCACTTGAAAACACACAGTGTTTTAAGGATCTGGTGTTGAATACAATTCAAATACAATTCTGGATCAATTGTTGGCTGCAATCCAGACTCGTCTCCGATTGACGGATAACGGTTGAACCCCTGTTCTCACATAGAACAGGGGCCCTGAGAGGAGCCGTTTTATGTTTTACATAGCAAAGCAGTGAGCTAGTTATCATATCACTGCAGGAGGCGGTGCTTGTCTAAAGCAATGAGCTCTTTATGGATGGTTGGCTAAAGATGACGGTTCACTGCTCAGAAATCAGAGCACATATCAAAAGGGTCAGTTCTTGCCCTTTTATCTGGTGGCTGGTTACCCAAACGGCTGTTTGTGTATGGTTCAGCAGCCCTGGTTTCTTGTCGCCTGGAGAGGCAATACAAGGTTTATACCAGAACTAGTGCATACTAGCGTATCAGCCCTCGCGTTGCGCTCTCTTCTGCTTTCTTCACCATCAATATCAGTAGCAGTCTGTGTAAACTTATTTCTGCAGATGGCTTCACATTGACAGTTGCAGAAGGTTGTACATGGTAAATTGGCAGCTGAGCAACTAAATAGGGCTGTGACACATGGCTTTGCAGAAGAAAATCCACATTTAATTAATTCTGAAACCACGGGGTGCGAGAGGAACATTTTTAGGTGGGACAGTGATTTTGATGGTTCGTATTTTATCCATCCATGTTTTATTGGATCAAGTAGAAATGCTTGATAATTTCTATGCCTGCTCATTCTTCCAGATTGAAGCCTGTATAAAATCATATTCTATTTTTACATTTTCATGAATGATGCTACCGTTGCTATAATATACTAGTGCCTCCGTACCATGCCATACAGCATGCAACTGACGGAACAGAGCCCTAATGATCCTCCCCGGATGGGGGCAAAAAGTATTACTACTAGCAATTATCCCAGTACCCCAGGAAATCCTGAGATTGCCACAGATTATTCAAGTGGTGCCTATCATGCAATTACTTAAAATAACTTCTCTTTACCAATGCCAAATATTTGTGCCACCGTATCACAACCGGAAAGGGAATGAGCTGATAAAAAGTGTGGAACGACCTCAACATGTTTTCGTGCAGTTGCACCAATGTCCACTGCTTTCTGTCATGACATGTTCCTAATATAACTACGTTGCAAATTGTACACATAGTTGTTTGTCGCTTTTGGGTATATGTAACTGAATACATTGTTCACAAAATCTTAAACTGTTCCATTTCTTGGCCAATAAATATCCATAAAATTGCGCAGCCATCAATGATGGTAATATCTGGCTCAGGAACAAACCTAGTAGATATTTCCACTTGAATCTTGTTCTTTAGGGCTGACTTACCAACTGCAATTCTCATTCCTCCCTTATCATCAAACATATAAGTTGACACAGGTGCAACTTCATGTTGAAAATGTTGAAGCACATCATCTATGTTGATGTTTCGGGAATACTGCAGTCCCAGTAGCCTCGAAAATATGAGATTTGAGTCACATACACTAGTGAACCCTACTTTTACCGCATTTATGTTTGCTAACATTGTCACCACACGCCTTGACAGTGAATCATGAAATCCCGCAGGTCAACGTTTTTTCAAATGATTGCATCTGTGAGAGCCCAACATCAACTGATTTGTTCACATTCACATTGTTAGTGATTATTTTACCAGTAACTATATCTACACATCTGGATCGTCACCTGGTGAAAAAGGATCAATACATGATTGAAGCTTGTCAATATATTTTCTTCTGTCTCGTGCATCAGATGCGATTCGTGATGGAGCCTCCTCTTTGTGGCACGTCACTTCAACCTCTTTCTTTCCTTCTTCCATTGTCAGCAACATCCTGAACTAGCTGGCTACATATGTGCATAATTAATGCCAATTTCTTTAGAGCAATAAGTTTCAAGAGTAATGCTGACAATCCCATTCGGACCATACTCATACAGCTTGTATGTGGTCTCGATGAACATGTCCGATGACATGCCATCCCACAAACCTGACTTATGGCGCATGACGTGTTCTCCCTTCATACAATATTCTGCATCAAACTTTGCACACCCATACTGTATCTAGCTGTCAGCGTTTGTGTGGTAAAGATTTGTAGCAGCCCAACCGCTTTAATGCTATAATGTTACCGGTGATACCTCATTTGCATATTCATGATTTACAATTATTTTTTAAGTTCTTCTTACTGTTTGCTTTTGTTAGTTTTTCTTCACAGCCTTTTTCAGTCAGTCACATTAAAGTGTAAATAGGTCGCAATTGTGTTAAAGCAGTAGGCCGACATAATCATATATCACGTAATCGCGAGCGCTCGTTTTTTTAAATGGGATAGCTAATTTGCATTGCATAAAAACATGGTAATAGAGAGATCAGACAAAGATTTCCAGTGAATTGTTACAAAGTTATGCAGAAAGGTAGATTTTTCAATAATGGCGACACCTCATTTACATGAACGTCAATTACAAAAATTGCTCAAGGGTGCCAGGTGGGCATCACTCTGATTCACTCACTCACTCACTCACTCACTCACTCACTCACTCACTCACTCACTCACTCACTCACTCACTCACTCACTCACTCACTCACTCACTCACTCACTCACTCACTCACTCACTCACTCCCTCCCTCCCTCCCTCCCTCCCTCCCTCCCTCACTCACTCACTCACTCACTCACTCACTCACTCACTCACTCACTCCCTTCCTCCCTCCCTCCCTCCCTCCCTCCCTCACTCACTCACTCACTCACTCACTCACTCACTCACTCACTCACTCACTCACTCACTCCCTCACTCCCTCACTCACTCACTCACTCACTCACTCACTCACTCACTCACTCACTCACTCACTCACTCCCTCCCTCCCTCCCTCCCTCCCTCCCTCCCTCACTCACTCACTCACTCACTCACTCACTCACTCACTCACTCACTCACTCACTCACTCACTCACTCACTCACTCACTCACTCACTCACTCACTCTCTCTCTCTCTCTCTCTCTCTCTCTCTCTCTCTCTCTCTCTCTCTCTCTCTCTCTCTTACTCACTCACTCACTCACTCACTCACTCACTCACTCACCCACTCACCCACACACTCACTCACTTAACAACTCACTGGCCTATACTTACATACTTACAAAGGTCTTCTTCGGTATAACGCTATTATGGTACCGACTTTACGTAGCATGATTGATCACTGAAGAGTCGTTTATATAAGCTTAATGCAAACTACTACAAGCATTATTGAAGCTGGAGATTTCAAGCCATATCACCTTACTTAGCAAATAGATTATAAATGGTAAGGCCATAACAGTATAACATTTAGTTCCTTTAAATTCAATTATGTGTCTTTCCGTCTATTGTTTTTTTAATGTTATCGCGTTAACCCTTTCAGCGCGGGGACTGTCTAAGACGGTCCCCGCACTGAAAGAATTAAACTAATTATGATGGTTGTAGACCCATAACACAGGTATTCAAATGAATCAGAAAGAAATAAAGTTCTAATATGATGATTTTAAATTCAAAAATACCCTTTGGTCTCCCGAGGTTGACACAAAAATATTTCAGCGTTGTAAGGGTTGAAATTGTAAATGAGCAATCTGATCTACTCATCATTTAATTTGTCCTTGCTTATCGGTTCGTGTAAGTCATCATCTTAAAGGTATGGACAGATGAGATAATTGTCCAATTATCACTGGCATAATTGGTTATCGGTCTTATTTGCTGGTGACTGATGCAAAGCGATTCACAGTGTTAGCTATTTCTAATCAGTTTACACAACAACCTTCGGATTGGCCACAATAGTCTCGGCTAAGGATACTATTCATTGACAATGATGTGTGTAAGAATACTCATGGGCATCACTTTGCTCACCGTCTCTGCCGACACAATTTACCTCACATCCACGTCCACTAAAGAACTGGACACACAGCTACAGAGTGTTTTGAGAGACGTGAAGCTATGTAGTTCTCCTGACAATCACATATCTATACGTGATGAATGGACATATATATTCACGTGTATTGTGAATCAGATATCACATTGTTTGTGGAGAAAGACTAAGCACGGTCTAATCTTCTCACCATCTACAGTCACATATTGTGGTATCATCGCCTCACCAGCTCTCGACTGGGCCCATACTGTGACAAGAAGCATCGATATACAAGTAGCCAAGCATCATAGAATTAATTTTATGTTTTTAATATTTAACTTTGAATGGGTAGACCTAGACTGTGAAGTTCATGGGATAACTCTTGGTGAAGCGTCTAACAGGAATGTATTCTGTGGCAAGCGCTTACCATGGACTGTAGTGACAACAGGGCGTCAGGCTGCTCTAGAAATAAGAGCACTCTCAAATATGGCGTATGAATTCAGCATTTCTTATGTTCACTGTAAACTTCACTGGCTTGGTGTAGTTTACTTGGAATATAATCATTTGAATGAATTGTACCGGACAAATGAAGAATTTAAAGTTCTGAAGGATTTAATTAGTTGGTATAATTACTATCTGATAGTGAAGCCATGGCAAAATATGAAGATTCACGTATTACTTGACATACAATATGCAGAGTCAAACGTTAGTGTTTTAGGCTATGATGGCCCAGGTCACAAATCAAAGGTCATCTACAAATATAGCCCCAGACAACAGTTCAGCGTCCAACCATTCTTAACAACATCTTATCGAGCAATGATTCGAATAAATATGTTGATCAATGTAGGAGTTGAGTTGGAGCTGAAGAATAATTTTGATATTGGGTGTGGTGCTAAAGATGATAACTACAATATTTTACTGGAATCGACAACAAACCATGATATTGCCTGCATGGAGTTTATGGATGTCACCCATCGTGCGAAAAGATTGTTTATTCCACAAGCTTATCCCCGTTTCCACATCAATCTGTTTTCTTTTCAAGGGCCCACGATCATATCAGGCGAAGCTAATCAAAACTGCCAGTATGGAGGAATCTTCATTTTGAAAAATATACATAGGCCTGACGATTACACATATATTTGTGAAAATATACAGAAATACGTTTTTTACAGTGATGTCACTGTTATGGTAGTCCTTCTGGTCTGGTATCCTGGCTATTCAAGCTTTCAGCTGGATGCAAAATTCAGCACAACTAACTGTTTGACTAGGTATACAGCAGCGGAAACTCGTCTCAACATCATGGATTCACTACCCTGTCAATTATTTATTTGCACCCCATTAAAAGTTATGACAACCAGCAGTCCTTGTACAATTAACATCTCGTCTGCTGGATCTATAGGCACAGCCATTGTATCAGTGAAACAATCAAAATCTTTGCACAAATGTCTTCAGGTTGAGAGTGAGATCCAACATGTTTTAATGCACGTAAGCTTCACAGATAATTGGCCGTTTGGTAAACTGAAAAACGTATCAATAATACAAAGCTCACTAGAAGAATTTTATCGACTCTACACGTATTTAAACAGGATGGAAATTATACTTCCCTATATATGTCCAAAACAAGGATCCATGAAGCAAATGTCAGCTGAAGTGAGCATATTGATGTGCAAAACAACAGAAAAGGGCATAGTGCACAATAAACTATACGACATACACCCATTGACATCTGAATGTCAAAGTATCTTATTTCAAGCTAAATTTTATTTTAAATCTCACCCCGATTTTAAGACCACTTCCAGAAAACTGACAGTCATACAGAAAGAAGGAGAACAGAAATATATTGGGGTGTACATTAAGGTAGACTATCTCAGTTGTGCTGAAGAATGTAGAAAGTTAACATATACTTTAACAGTTTTACAAAAATGGAAGCATCGCATTTACCAGTACACAAAGCCAGTAGGTACAGACATGTTCACTGGATATCACTATGACGGATTGCATTTGTCCATCTCAAGTCCACAAGATGAATGTGGGATACATCCCCACTGTACCATTACATATTCGTCAAAAAAATCTGTCCAGACTGCTCGAGAAGCCTCAACTTCACGTGTAACAAGATTCGGAGCGCGGATATGGTATTTTCAACCTGAGCGGTACAGTTTGTTTTCAAATAATCTGTGTTTTTCATATTTACTTATGCATCCATATTTACTTATGCTAATATGCTAATACCTAATATTTATTTCAGGCAGTTTAGCTGGCAAGAATCTCAGCTGCATTGTGAATCACAAGGCTTGTCTTTACTGCAAATGAATCATCTCATTACGAGTAATGTTCATATCCGACAATTCCATTTCCAAACAGCCTCTAGCTTTGGTGATGTAATGCATATCGGTTTGGTAAGAAACGAGAAGGTAAGAACAGGTTTCGGGGGATAGTTATTACATTGATATAATAATATATTTTTATCATCGCGTCTTGCATAACTTCAATTAAATACATTTATAGTGATTTTATGTGTGAAAAATCTGCAATTAATAACAAAAAAATAGTTATGTAGCAAATTGATTGCTTTAATGAGGGATTCTGGGGGTTGCACTAGTTTTAACAATTACAATATATATATATATATATAAAATATACAGAATTTCACGAAAATTAAAGCAAAACAAATCACATAGGCACAAGTCACATAGGATCTCGGCACCTATCACGAATTACGGCTCCAGGTTTTTGATAAACTGTTCAGTATTTCGTAGAGAAAATCTACACAACTTTGGCCAAACTTAAATTGATTGACGAAAAATGTCATCTTTAATAATAGAAAACAACAATATATGTTGAGCTTGGCAAATCGCTACACAATATTGTAAAAACAAATGAACCCTGAAAACCAGCTTTAAAACCTAATTGAACCACATGGTATATTGTAGGTTAGTCAGATCACAAGTTTGTTTGACGGTTGATGAAATATTGAAGTATGATGTTCGTTTCATTTTCTATACACTTGAAATATGGGTGACAATTTTCCTAAAACCACGTTATATAATAATAATTTGACGAAGGGTTCTCCTAGAACATGCATTTCCCCGAACAAAGTACATGTTAAAATTATTAATTACAAGGACCATATTCTCGAGCGAAAATAAGATATATATTGTCTTAACATTTTTACTAGAATTCGAAAATTCGGATCGTCGTAAATGAAACATCATTTTTTTTAATAATCATTTCATGTACATACTGACATGCTTCATAAAGGTATGTGCCACCTTGAAAAAAGTAGTTATGAACATCCCCAGTAAAAAAAATTGAACTGTGCTAGAGTAGATTTCCAACTGCCCCTGAATTGTTCTTATTTAAAGTGCTGACATAATTTGATGTGAACCATAGAGACCAAAGGTGTTTCTTTCAACGTCTTTCTTTTCATTTGAATACCTATATTATGGGTCAATGATTTATTTTTTATTTCAAAGAATTATTCTAGACTCTTCAATAGTGATCACTAGTGATTAACCTTCTGATTAGCTATGCAAATAAATTATATCATATAACTGAGCAGACCTATTGTAAAAGAAAGCTGAGAATCACAGCGACGTATTTTTAGCAAATGAATCATAAAGAGATTGAAGCGGCACAATCAGGGCAAATTCATCTTTTTTTAATTTTGGCTCCTTGATATGTCCATAATTTGTCAACATGTCCATAGACTTGAATTGCGTAAGTTTTTTTTTATTTTGTGTTGCGCATTTACCGGTAAAAAGGAAATAAGGACGATATTTAATTTTAGACAAGCATGTACACAGACTTCTCGGTATACTTGCCACATTGTCACATAAACCCACAATTTAAAAGTTTTTCCTATTTCTAATCTAAGGACATGTTCACATATAATGGACATATCGAAAAGCCAAAATAAAATGTCGCCTTTTGAATGATTTTTTGCCTGATTGTATCGCTTTAAATACATTTAATTGAGAGAAAACCTCATTTTTTATATACTTGATATTGGCGATAAAATATATATATAATGTGATATATTTTTTTGACAGGGTAATTTTACAAACTGGCTTGATGGGTCTCCCTTGCTGGATTCAAACTGGCATCAAAGAGAAAATAATGTTCTTCAAAATATGACAGTCTATGTTATAAACAAAGGTATGGCCTTCAACAGACTGACTAGGGAAGGACTGAATATATCTACAGTCGATATTGAGCAGCCTGAGTACAATTTGGACAAGAATTGCACAGCAGCATTTGGTCATCATTATAACACTAGATATAATTGGATTGTCATCCCTTGCTCCAAAAAAATTACTGTTAGTTTTTTTTGTCAAACTAAATTGCTGCTTCCAGATTTAAATTTTCGTTCCGAATTAAATCCTATTAACGCCTCATGTGAGGATGGTTGGCTCATGCTAGTCAACAGACCTGTCTGTTATTTATTGTTAACACCTAGCAAACATATTTCATTTTATGAAGCTGAAAAAGAATGTTTGTTACGAAACGCGTCTATGTACAAGGTAACAATCTCACCTGTACCTAAAATAGATGACAGGCGGTTAAAGACGTGGTTTAAAATGCAATATCCAAAAGTATTTAAAAGAAGAACTCCGAGAAAATATACCAAAAAAGATTTACTAAGGAAAATAATATTTGGAAAACTGTTAGATAACAGCTATGTTGAAAACAGCCTCGGGCTATCTGCAGGAATGCAACGTATGTTTGTAGACGTAAATAGCAGGTGTGGAATTATTGAATCGCTGCCTGAACAGGCAATTATGAAAATTGCACGAAGAACGCAATATTTAACAACCGCTTGGTTTCATAAATATCGTCCCTGTTCAGAAATGCTAAGCATAAATGTTTTGGTGTGTGAAAAACAAAGCGAGATATACTCACAGCCATGTTCTTCGTATCATTTTAAATGTTCAGACGACACATGTGTTTTAATGATCTATAAATGTGATGGTTTAGATGATTGTTTTGATGCCAGTGATGAACATTCCTGCTCCTATAATAAGACTATGGGATTAAAGTCACCATTAAACAGATTATCACACAACCTAGATTGTCTGCTTTACAACGATTGTGATGACACCCAATATATCAGTTTACCAATACATGCTGTGTGTGATGGTATATACACTAGACATTTGTCAACTGAAAAAGAAATATGTAAGACAAACATACTTCACCACATCTACTTGTCATTCGTGGTTGGAGATAAGAAAAAAGCAACACAGAGAGAAACGACATTTAAATCCCTTCTCGACATATTTAAAGACGAAATAAAGTATTTGAAGGAAGAAAACAAAAGTTTTAAAACTCCGACACATATTAACACTAGCTCGACTGCAAATGTAACAAATTACTTGGCCGAATGCAAATTGAACGGCGAAAAAAGAAGTGTTGATAACATTTGTAAAGTTAGCGCGCATATTCCTGCATGTCAGTTTGATATTTTGTTTAAGATATGCTTGATCATCTGGTGTCCTGGTATGTTTAAATGTCTTGACTCCTACTGTCTCCCCATGTCTTTAGTTTGTGATGGGCATGCTGACTGTCCTGATGGGGAAGATGAATTATTCTGTTCCAGCTTAATTTGTCCAGGTTTACTTAAATGTCGAGGTGAGAATAAATGTGTGAGTGTTGATGAGCTATGTGATGGACAAGTGAATTGTGGGTTTTCGTTTGATGATGAGATCACGTGCATGAAGTGCCCACGAGGATGTATATGTTTTTATTATATAATGTCATGTGAGATTATAAATAACTTGAGTGAAATAGCAATGATCACCCCATCGTATATTAAAAGTTTAACCATCAAAGGCATTTTGTCAACTATCACCACCAATCAGCTTTCCTTTTTCATTGCAATAATACATATAGACTTTTCTTTCTGTGGTCTCCACAGTATTCCTATTTTAGGAAAACTTGAAATGATTCCACTAAATATACTTTTTGCTGACCTCAAACACAATAACCTAAGTCAAATTAATTTTCTTTTAGCTGACCCATTTTCACATATAGTGTACGTCGACTTAAGTTCCAATCGGATATCTTACATAAGTAGCAGATTAATACAGATGCAGTATATGAAGATAATAAAAATAGGTGGGAACCCATTAAAGGAAATATCATTCATCCTGAAAAACAATATGCATCTCCGGCAAATTGATTTCTCACATGTTAAATACAGTTACAAAATAAATATCTATATTGACACGTCAAATTCTAAATTCATTGAAGTTCTTGTGACGGATCCAACCTTATGTTGTATGTTCAAATCCAAATGTAAGATACAGGGTGGTGTAAAAGTATATATCTGTTATCAACTAATAGAAGCACAGTCAGCTAAATGGAGTTTCTATATTTTAGCCACCATACCGTTTATCATGTGCAATACACAATTGCTTATGATATTCCTTAGATATGCATCACAGAATAAACATGTAAAATATTACAACATCACTAAAATTAATCAGTCACTTACAGATCTATTTTTGACTCTATATTTCATTAGTCTAATCTTGGGTGATACCTTAAACATTAATGTTGTGTTTTGGAGAAATAGTGTTTTCTGTCGCACGATAAATGTATTGTTTTATGTGACCATATTAAATGGTTTGGTATTTAAAGCGTTCTCTGCAATAATGCCAGCACTCAAAATTAAGTTTCCTTTCAACCATCAGTGTAGATGGTTCCGCTTTACCCTACTGGCTTTATTTTCAGTCTGGGTGTTCAGTGCTTTGATTTATTCAACTACCATAGGTTTGAGTTTTATTTTTCTTAATAATGATGTATTCTTGGACAAGTTTTGCCGATTTGGTGAATGTAGTGTAGATATATCCGTAATACCATTAATTTATGTGTCTATCTTATCCATAGATGTTGTCTTTATAATTTTAGTTATTTTTTTCGGCATTCAGGCAAGCATTATACTGGTATCAAATGACATAAGCAAAACCACTGCAAATCCGCGCGGTAGATTTTACTTTGTGCTGATAATGTTTAAAGTGACTCGGGTATTTCTAATTGAGATGGTTTTCAGGTTTTTGCTATACATTTTGATATTTTCCAAGATCACTAAAACACCCTGTCATGAAAACTATTGTTTCTCAGTTTTTTTAGTTGTATTTCCTATCGAAGTTATATTATGTAATATTATGGAAATGTTATCATTTAAGCGTAACTAGCTACTTCCACAAACTAAGTATGTTCGCGGTTATTTGTTTTCCTCTGATACATATTTTATTAATCTTTACAACGCTGAATTTATATTTATGTTTAAATCGTGTATACTAAAGTGGGTTCTTTTAATTTAAAATCATCATAAATGTCTTAATAAGCTTTTTCCAATCCATTTGAATATCTATGTTATGGTTTGAGTCTGTCAATTCATTCATGGTTTGAGCACTTACTCGTTCACGACATGAAAATATTTTTTGCTTGTCAACGTAAATATTAATGGGATATAATTACTTGGAGGTCCAAAATATTTGCTGCTACGAAAACGGTTTCTTATTTTGGCTTTGATCAGCTGTAATCTATATTTGGTCTTTGATCCAAAATTCTAATACTAATTATTCTGAAAGATGTCACTTTAGCCCGGAATTCACATGATATAGCACATAAGTCGCTTGGAGTAGTTTACCATTATTTACATTTTTAATGCGCCTTTAATGAATTTTCCAACTAAATAATATAATGTTTGATTTGTCTTGCCAAATCCGTTTTACCACCATTATATCTGAACAATTGTCTGGAGCGTCTGTCATATGGTGTTTTGACCTAGGACGAGGGTCGCCTGTATGTCACATGACGAGCTCGGCCGATCATCGCCGTCATTCAGTTGTTATTTAAATTAGGGGGTGGAATACCAGACTTTGAGAAGGTCGCAGTATGTTAAAAAATCATCGGTATGGCATTTGTATGGTCATTGTGGCCCAAGCTTAACAGCTTAAGATAACTCTCCAAGACTTCTTTTAGTCACTATCTAGATGTGAGATAACCAAGCCGAGTTGTCGTTAAAGTAATAATAATTATTAGGCAATAGCCATAAAAAAATAATGTTGATGAAATGTAATAATCGAAGTAACGGTAAATATATTTATTTTGAATAATTGTTTTAAACTGGTAAATGTTCACTGAGGTGTATTTCCTTGGCTTGTGTCAATATGGTTGTTTCACGACTTTGATATTCCATGTTTATTCAGAATATAGGAGTAGACCAGCGCCCGTATTCTCGTACAAGTTACGATATATCGTAGGCTTCTGATTGGTCGAGATTGCCATCTCGACCAATCAGAAGCCTACGATATATCGTAACTTGTACGAGAATGGGCCCAGAGTTGGCAGTGTGAAATATTTGTTTGCTGATTTTTTGTCTATTATGTTGTGTCATAGTTTTTTTGGGGGGAAAAATATAGATTTACATGATTGCAATAAATACAGAACTATGATTTAAACAGGAAAATATTATTGTGATCACTTTGTCGCTTTGTTTTCACTTTGGAACAATTTCTGAGAAAAATAATGCTGGATCATCACCAACACCAAATGCGCCCTCTGGGCAAAGCCAAGACACTTGTTTTTATCTAATGCGCGGCAATAATGAAATGCGCGCACTGATAAAAAAAGAGAAAAACGTAGTGTCCTTACAACTTCTCCGCAAACACGAGACATTGAGCTGATGTTAGTTTAATGTTGGGCCAACGTCATAGACAGTGGGCCAATATTAGGCCTACATTGGCTAAACGTCTCTTGTTTGCTGGATAATGTATCTGTGAGAAACTTCTAGATTAGTGATCCCCTAAACTACACACTCCATTCATACCCACTAAAAGCTGAAAATTAAAAACCCACTAAATTAATTTTATGGCGTGCTACTACTTTTATGTGGTATATATTTTATATGGTATATATTATATGGTATGTATTTTATTATGGTATTTTATAACAGCGCATATGTTAACGTGGTTCAGGTGGTCAGCTGGGAAGCGAAAATTATGTTTAGAATAATTGTATAGTGAGACTTCATCACACGAAAGCGTATGTGGGTACAATGTACGCTAAAAATATGTGGAATTATGTTATATAGTGTACATATTTATTTTACACAAACGTGTAAGCATGGTAAGTACATTTTTGTGTTTACCCATTTAAATAAATAATTGTATTATGACCAGAAAAAGCATAACATTTTTAAGAACTGGGAGGTTTTGGAATGACTGTAACAATATCTGATGCATCCATATTCTAGAATAACTAGAGAAAAAAACAAAATGCATACACACAAAAACTTGTGGAAATAATATATTTACACTAGTATATGACATATTTCTCCAACTGTGATACATCTATGCTAGCGATGACGACTTCAAAAATCAAAACTTCGCGCATTGTGGGAGCAGAAGCGTTTGCGGATCATCTGGGAACCCATCAACTATAAAACATTTTCAAAGGATTTGTACAACGTCAGACTAACGTATTCGACGTTGGTTCAACATTGTACAAATGTTAAACAAATGTTTTGTGTTTACTGGGAAGGGTTGGGCCGCAATTTGAACTTTCACCCACTTGAAGTTGTGTCTCGCTGACGCGATCCACAACTTCAAGTGAGTGAAAATTATTCAGATTTGACAAAATGGAGGTGAACTTTTTTTAAAATCTTGCTGATTGATGTCGCATTTTATCTTTAACATGTTTAAAAGGCGGTACTTAATGTGCTAATAAAAAATGAGAATCCGAATATATGCGGCACCGGCGGTCAAAGGGTTAAGCCGCGGTTGAATGTAAAACAGGGAGCTTGTCTGAACGGAAACCTAATAACAAAAGCTCGTAATGACAGACCTAAATAACTCACCAGCTGAATCATTACGTATTCTGTAACATCACAATGTACCATTATCATGACTAGCAACTTTAAAAGTAGACGTTTTTTTTTTATTTTTCCCATCATGCATGTTGACCTTTTTTGCTCCACAAGGCCAAAGTGCAGTGAATTTAAGCAAGGCCATAGTTAATGGATCGAGTAGTCAAATATAATAAGGCTGAAGTACCACAAGCAAGTGGTAAAAGCATAATAATATTGTTGAAATCGAAATGTAACGTCGCTTTGTGATTGAAAGGATGTTTCCGCCACTTCACAAATTGGCAGAAACATCCCTTCAACCACAAAGGTAATTGCGCCGCGCGTAAAAAAAAATAAACTATGCTGTTTATCATAGCAGGGGCTACACTGCTGCGCCTCGCCGCGCCGCGCCGCGAAATGAAAGCTGTTTATCTTTCACGACGCCGCGTTTTTCGGCGTTGCTGTGTGGCCAATCACAATAGCCAGAAGAGGCACGTGTCGCAAAAAAACTCTTCATGCATAATCAGCATCCAAAAAAACAGGATTTTCACGCGCCGCGCTGCTCTTGGTGGGGCCATGTTTGCTGAATTTAGCGATATATTGACTTTGAAAGTCAATATATTGAGTTCACAACTCAATATATTGAGTTCACAACTCAATATATTGACTTTCAAAGTCAATATATTGAGTTGTTAACTCAATATATTGAGTTGTAAACTCAATATATTGAGTTGTGAACTCAATATATCGAGTTATGAGCTCACTATATCGACTTTTAAAGTCAATATATCGAGTTGTAAACTCAATATATTGAGTTGTGAACTCAATATATCGACTTTTAAAGTCAATATATCGAGTTGTAAACTCAGTATATCGAGTTGTAAAGTCAATATATTGAGTTCTTAACTCAATATATTGAGTTTAAAAAAAATAATAATAATGCAAATGTCGCTTCTGGGGCTTCGTAAGATATAGAGACGAAATCCCCGTATTTCTTATTTTTGACATGGCTGTCCAAAATATAAAATCAGGAATTTCGTCTCTATATCTAGCCTAACTGGTAAATGCGCAGCACAAACATTAAAAATATTTTGCAGTTCTAGTCTATGGACATGTTCACATCATATGGTTATATTAAGAAGCCAAAATGAAATCACCGATCTTTTGATGATTTTAGCCTGGGTATGGGCCTTTAACTTTAATTGCATCTGCAGCAGAGTCCTTCGCTTCACATTTCTTGACTGGCTTTCCAAACATGGATTATCAAAGCATTCTTCTCTGAACTCCTGACACATCTCTTCTCCAATCTCTCTACAGTGTAGAAGCTCTTTTTTACATTTTCGGATGTTGCCTTTCCTGTGGATAAAACGTAGAGGTTAATGTCTTGATTCCTTTTTTTTCTACATCATTTATTACCAAACAGTTACAAGTTTATGTACACATACATATGCAAATACAAAGTTATATACAAACATTGACATATTTAATATTTTACAGTACCAAATTGTAGATATGGTTTGTATTTTTTTATTCCTGCTGCACATCAGTATTTGTTTTTGAAATTTTAGTGCCGCCACTAACCATTGTTTTGTCTGTTGATTGTTTATCCAATAATTTTCAAATTTTATACAACATCTTCTTTTCCATACAATCCACGTAGCATTTAAAATAAAGAAATTTACAATTTGTTTGTCATTCATATTTAAATTTGCATTCAAACATCCTAACATTACATCATTTTCAACATATTTATATATATTATTATTAATATTTACATTAATCAGGTCAATGACAAATTCCTAAATTTCTTTAATGGTCTCACAATCACATAAAACATGCATTGAATCTTCAGAATCACATTCACATAACTTACATAGCCCGTCAGATTTATTCAATTTTAACATTCTTTTATTCAGTCATCACACAATTATTTATATACATTTCCAATGAAATTCCATTGTTTTCTGAGAAAAAGGATGAAGGGTTCTTTACTATATACAATATCCCATTCTATATGACAATTGAACTAGGTTTTCCAAAATTCTTCGTTTTTAGATTTTGCTATCGAGCCTTCAATTAGATTAACCACATCTTTTTGTTTACATACATTCAAGTCCACCCACGTTTCATTTGTATCCTTGATAAATAAACTATTTTCTAAATTAAGTTGTACGTCTTCAAATCTACGTAAATGTTGATCTTCATTCTGTGTGACAGGCTGGAAGTAATTTGAAATTGTGTTTACACTGGCCGTTGGAAATTGGTCATGTGGTAAATCTTTCCACATCTGAAAGCATGATTTATAAAAATGTGGAATACAGTGCTCACTAATGGGCTTGTTACATGTTATTATCCCGGCTTTGTTATTAATATTCAAATTCAGAAAAAATCGTGGGAGGAGCTTCCAATTTTCGTCTCCAGGTGTTAGCCCTTTTGCTAAAAAATTAATAGCTGGGCACATAATATGTTTTTAATATTCGGCACTCCTATGTCTCCTACCCACATCTCGCTTTACCTTATCAGATTTACCATCCCATATCAAATCCCATATCGCCTTTTCTGCATTAGTGATCACACATTCAGGTACATGCAATACATTAAAAGCGTATAGTGATGTACTAAAACCAACAGATTTCACTATACATGTATAAGATTTTCCATATAATGTTAAAAAATGTTTTTTCCACAAAGCTAGAATATTTTGAAGTTTGTCCATTTTTTATCCCAAAAAATAGTATCTTCAATTTTTATGCCATGATTTACCCCAAGAGCTGCGATCTTTCCTTCAGACCACTTTATTTTGTCACATAAATGTTCAGGACCTTTTAAGATACCAAGTAAGAGGCCGTATGATTTAATAAAATTAACGATCTTGATTTCTGAAGGAATTCAATGTACTGTGAATACCCTGCATGATTTTATTGACATCATTGCTATCTCTTGTAATTCGGTGATTGGTCAAATACTGTTAGGAATCAATTGATTTTTTCACTTGTAATCATCCATTTTATTCTGGCATTTCCATTTCTTGTGAATAATTTCACCCCAGTCATTTGTAAAGCAGCGTCTGCATTAATCATCTGCTTGAGGGTGGGGTGCACAGTACCCGGCTAAACCAGGCTACTCACATTGCCTGGAGCCCTGCGGCAGTGCCCTGGTGATCACAGTATTAACCATTTAGCTAAAACAATGGCGGTCAGTGTGTCAGAGCCTTGCGATGTGATCAGGGTAGGTGCACAGTAGATCGTGAGAGAGTTTTGCTGGTGCGCCTTACATGGATGTGTGATGTCAATGCTCAGTACATTCAAGTGGTAACTGACCATGTAACGGGCAGGATTTAGGTGATTTGTAGGAAAGAATGCAGTATCCCAGGAAACTCAAGCTATTGACCCAATATTGGGTTAATGTTGGGCCAGCGTAGAAGACGTTGAGCCAACGGTAACCCAATATTGGGTCAATGTCTCGTGTTTCCTGGGATGTGATTAGATCCAAGTGATGTCATTAGTATTTACAGCTCTACTCAATAGCAGATACATCTTGACATCTCTAGATACATCTTATCTGTAAAAACTTCATATCTGCCGGTGGGCTGAGCGCTTTATATTTTATAGTCGATTCTATACGTGACCGTGATTCCAGAGATGTCATTTAATTGTGTCATTAAATTGTCTGACAAAAGGAATATATTTTATTGGGTTAATGTTGGGCCAGCGTAGAAGACGTTGAGCCAACGGTAACCCAATATTGGGTCAATGTCTCGTGTTTCCTGGGATGTGATTAGATCCAAGTGATGTCATTAGTATTTACAGCTCTACTCAATAGCAGATACATCTTGACATCTCTAGATACATCTTATCTGTAAAAACTTCATATCTGCCGGTGGGCTGAGCGCTTTATATTTTATAGTCGATTCTATACGTGACCGTGATTCCAGAGATGTCATTTAATTGTGTCATTAAATTGTCTGACAAAAGGAATATATTTTATTGGGTTAATGTTGGGCCAGCGTAGAAGACGTTGAGCCAACGGTAACCCAATATTGGGTCAATGTCTCGTGTTTCCTGGGATGTGATTAGATCCAAGTGATGTCATTAGTATTTACAGCTCTACTCAATAGCAGATACATCTTGACATCTCTAGATACATCTTATCTGTAAAAACTTCATATCTGCCGGTGGGCTGAGCGCTTTATATTTTATAGTCGATTCTATACGTGACAGTGATTCCAGAGATGTCATTTAATTGTGTCATTAAATTGTCTGACAAAAGGAATTTGCACCGGAAAACGAGTCTCAGCCCATATAGTCAGGGGGTCAAATGCATATATTCTCGATGTTTTCATGTTATATAGATATTGTACTCCATGAAACTGCATGATGGCATTCTTACAACATTGAGCATTTTTATATAACACGTTTTATAAAATCGCGTCAATCGGGACACAAAATAATGGTTTTACACGGTTCGAAAAATACAAATATTTATATAAAGCGCCAAACTAATCTATATTTGCCATCATTGGAAATAGTATGTCTTCAGTGTTAACAAAAGTGAAGTCCTAATTGTACAAATTGATTGAACCAGAAGTTTTGAGTTATGTGAACCCTTTGACCCCAAGGCCTTTCATAAATATAATTACCAGTGTAAAAACCTCAAATTTCACAATAATGTTTGAGTGTGACCTATCAAAATGAAATGAATTTCATTACGAACCTGAATATGATGTCGTAGAGTAACTATAAGACATATGTACCGCAATAATTGATATTCTATAAATATATCGACGAGATATATAATGTATAATTTTGGCCATACGTTTTAAAATTGTGTATACTACGTCATCCAACGATGTTAACACTTAACATCAAAACATTTGTTCAGAGATTTATACATTTTTAAAAGAAATCATTGTGTGGGGTATTGCCTCTGCCAAAGGAGGTTATGTTTTTGGTCGCGATGGTTTGTCTGCCCGTCAGTAGGATTATTTACAAAGCAATGAATGGATTTGCATGAAACTTTTATCAGAGGTGCGTCTCAGGCCAAGGAACGATCCATTAAATTTGGAAAAGATCCTGTTTAGTTTACGACCCGGATCCAATACACAATCACTGCGGCGGAAGTTTGCAGTCTCTGACTGACTGTCTAGTTCTATTTGATATGTCTATGTTTCTGCAAGTAACACCTATAACAGTATACCTTTATGGCAACGTATGGGTGCTCCATGGCTAGATTCAATTGATGACAGGTATTGTAACCCCCATCCAAGCGTTATGCTTTGTGAATAAAAATAAATTTGAAATTATTTTCATTCATTTGGAATTACTTGTGCGAACTGTTCGTCGTGATTGATAATTCAGACCAAGAGGGCTCAGCAGAGAATGACAAGAAATCATGACCCATCCACAGTCTATGTTTTCTTTTAAACGCGATAAAACAACAATTACAAAGTTTTTAAAAGAGTCATCAAGACGACCGCAGATTATCATGATCTTGATAAAGTGTTTATCAGATACTATGATCCAAAAAATTGTGACATGCCTGCGTCTTTCGCTCTACCAGAGTTGCCACTAAACCAAGAGAGCGAGGTAAACATGTTAGAGAAGGGCCAATGAAGGGTCAATTTTATGGGCATTTTTTCATGAAATCTACAAACCATCAAACTGTCAAACTGAATAATTTGTAGAAAAGCAGACAAGTGTGTGACCATCAAAACACTCGTAGCATAATTATACATAATTGTATAGGCTTACCACATATTGATATGTACACCATGACACTGCTATAACAGGTATGACACATTTCCAGTCATTGGCGACAGGCCCCTATTTACAATTATGAAATCAAATCTGCAACTGCATAAAATGATGACAGATGTCCTTTGGGTGTATCCAGATAATTGTTTGCCAGAGACGTATCCCCGGGTTGGTGGTATACATCTCTTCATGGGTGTCATCGGTGTACAACTCTGATGCAGGATCAGTACCGTGGTGCAGACTTACATTTATGCATTTAAACACAAAATAAAGCCAATGTTACCCAAGATAATATGATGATAAATGAACCCTAGCACCCGAAGGGTGGTGAGAGTGAGATAAAGGCAACGCAACTTGTTTAAAAGCTGCTTTTAGCGTTTCCAATTCTTCATTAGTATACAATACTCATTGAAGATGTCTGGTTGGCAAGGGTGGCAAGGAACCTGGAAGCGGAAGCATTTTAAAATTTTATTAATTTAGATGCACCGTCGGCGAACACAGGGTCGCGGTGGTCTAAATGAGGTGTTGAATCAGCCAGTAGCTATCCTGTATCTCGTGTCTTATCTCGCAAAGTAGAAATGAGAATAGGCCGATACAGCTGTAATTTTATTTAGCAGATCATTTAAATGTACATCTGATAATTTATTTTATAAAACCTATGTCTCTCATGCATATTTAAATTCACTTAGTATGTTAACATACTTAAAATTGAGCTCTGTGCTTGCTGTCCAACATGTTGCTTTCCAAGATAATATTACTACATCTAGTCTTTAATATATGCGTTACTACAATTCCAGCACTAAATTTTGTGCACGAATAGCCAGATGTAGGGTATCTAACCTGAAACATATCCCTGTTCCAACAGCTTTGGTGACTGCTGCTAGTAATAACAGGATGAAGGTCTCATTCAAAACATACACAAGAGCACATGCACACTCTTAATACCAGGACCGATCTAAATAGCAAAAATCCGAAAGTCGCATAATAAGACGATAATCACTAAGGATCTGACAACAGCATATAGTTACACAGCTTTAGGAGACAAATATTGATATTCCCATTATAATGCAATTGCCTATACATAATGTGTCACAGAAATTAAAGTGACCACTGCTGAATATTTTGACCTCATTCCTAACCTGCTGCCAGGACCCTCCTTGTCACGATGTGATACTATGGTTGGATGCTTTGGTATTGGTATTATCGGAGATATTAATGTCTTCTGGCTCGATGTAGTAAGGAACTTATTCTGTGGTTAGTAACACGGCAAGGGGAGCATCACCTGTTGATAATTATATTATGTTAATTACCATCACCTGGGCAAGCCTTCCGGGAACATTTGAAAATAGAACTTTTTGCTTGAGCCACAAAAGTTTGATCCGTTAGCATATGAATGGAGCATAGACGGGAGTATGTTATGTTCAACTACAGTCCCTGAATGAAGTCAACTGATCTCAGATTGCATCTCAACTGGTCCCTAATTACATAAAAAAATCTTCATATGGTTGCTCCAGTAATAACTATGTCATAGTGTTCGATGTGGAAGCAACAAAGCAGGAATACAGGACGCATCGCCATTGTCTAAGAATATGATGCATACTACTACTATATGACCACACAGATGATGAAACAAGCAATGAACAGGAAGGTAGTAGTAGCTTTAATATAAATATATAGCAAATGACAAAATTGTGTGGTGGTATCATTGCTGATTATTTAACTTGTTTAAGATAAAGAACTATTTTTTTCAATAACTATTACGTACAATTTTGGTAGTTTAGCAGGCACAGTAACCTCTGAATTATTACACCACATATTGATAATTGATGTATCCATATAGTCAGATATAGATATGCTGTGATATTGGAACTATAAATAAGAAACAAAAAGGTTAAATATCGTGAATTATTTAGTCATATGTTAAACTGTTATAGCACGAGAAGGGAACATATACGTCACAGTTAAATTCAGACCACATTTTCAATGATCAACCAACTTATTTCGCACAATACAATCATTTGCCTTGACACAGAGGCTGGGATTTAACTTTACCCAATTAGGGCCCACAAATTTCCTCTGTGTGTCTCAATAGCGGCCGGGCATCTAAACATTGGGGAAGTGTCGGGTCAATGCAGCCCATCAGCGTCACAGATAATGGCCCAACATTGGGTTAGTGAATCATGTTGACTGGCCCATGCAATAAAATGCCAGCGTGTAATACATTGCTACACTATTCAAACAATATAATAATCCCCTTATCTTTCATTCCAGCAAATATATACATGTACGGTCACGTAGGCCACATTTGGAGTGTGGCCTAGATGAGCGAGAATATGTGAGCGACAGGTTATCTAGTTAATTAGGATTATGACACTTCATAACAAAAACCCAAATTATAAGACAATGAATACAGGTTCAGCTATGGAAACATGTATAAATGTGGAGGATGTAATATACAAACGATACTGGATTAGGCATGTTTGACCTGATTTTGTGACCTTTGACCTTGAACTATAGCTTTGACCTTTGACCCAATGATATGTATTATTAATATACATTAATATACAAACAATAAAACTAATAACTATCAGTTGTGTGAATATATTAAGTGATTTTCTGTTTTTCCCGATCACGTAAAACCACTATTTTGTGCCGCGATAGGCGAAAAAATGTAAAACTCGTTATTTCAAAATGCTCAATGCTGTGAGAATGCCATCACGCGGTTTCATAGAGTACAATACCCATATAACATGAAAACATCGAGAAAAAAACTTTGGACCCACTTTCCAGGTTCAGCTCCTGGCCCCCTGACTAATATCATAAAATCAAGGGAACAAATCCTAGTTCATCACCCCCTTATAGCTCAGTACTGCTCGAAAAAATTAAACGTGCCGGTCTTGTCACCTCAATCTGAAAAAAGCATTGTCGCCAGAGCCCCTGCAATATAATACAGTTGGAAATGGGTGGTTCCTAGAAAATGGATGTTATGGAATTAAATGTTATGAAGACCAACCTGTCCCAAATGATTTATGTAGTCACGTTGATTGAAGTCGATGATGAACTATTACTCGATATTACTCATCAGATGATGAATATGAATATGATAGTGACTGAATATCTAATTCAGACTAGTATGTAAATATCAATCGTTATTACAATGCATACAGCTAACTACGTTGTCTCAAACAAGTGTTCTCCGTGTTAAAAACAACAATGGATCGTCCCTTGGAGTTGGAATGTGCTAAACTACCACTTTGTAAGGTGAACAATGGATCGTCCCTTGGAGTTGGAATGTGCTAAACTACCACTTTGTAAGGTGGCAGTTTAGCACCTCCTAACACCAGGAAGACGAGATATGAAGACTGTTGTAAATTAGCTTGGAAAACTATTGATGTCAATAGAAAGATACAAAATGATCGAATAATTGACTTTTCAACATGTTCAACAATGGAAAAATTAAAATATATTTCAACTAAACGCACACATCCTATTGGTATATACTGTATATCCTAAAATCCCTGTGTATTTTATAATCGTAATGTGTTGGTCAATAAGTTTAATTAGGTACCGTATATGCCCGTGTAGATTTATTTTGAATGGTGTCATGTACTAAAATTTGATTCTGACGTCTAAAGTCGGTCCCAGGGCTGAAAGGGTTAAATTATATAAATGATTGTTATTTTCATCTGCATGACATTGATTAGACTAATATCACAACAGAGACAAATCCACAAAAAAATAGAAAAAAGCATCACATATAAGTTTACCTCACAATTTATGCAAATTTGTACTACGTTTCATGATTTATAAGAAACCTTAAAATGCTGAAATATTTTTGTATAAACTATGGTGATCAAAGGGTTTTTTTCAGTTTGAAGTCGGTAGTAATGTCTTAGTTAGATCTTTTTAATTTGAATACCTACGGGTCTACACCATTATCAAATATTTTAAATCTTTTAGTGCGGAGACCGACTTTAGACGTCAGACGCTGAAAGGGTAAAAAAAAAATTGTCTTATTATTAGATCACATGTTTCAGATAGTTTATTTTGGCACCACATGTGCTTATGTAGATACATTTAAAAAAGTGTCACGGGTTAAAATAGCGATTTTACGATTTTTGTATCTCACAGTCTATACTAGGATGAGAAACGGAAACGTCACAACTCATCCAAGAATGAATGAATGAATGAATGAATGAATGAATGAATGAATGAATGAATGAATGAATGAATGAATGAATGAATGAGTGAATGAATGAATAAATGAATGAATGAATGAATGAATAAATAAATAAATAAATAAATAAATAAATAAATAAATAAATAAATAAATGGATGAATGGATGAATGAATAAATGAATGAATGAATGAATGAATGAATGAATGAATGAATGAATGAATGAATGAATGAATGAATAAATAAATAAATAAATAAATAAATAAATAAATAAATAAATAAATAAATAAATAAATAAATAAATAAATAAATAAATAAATAAATAAATAAATAAATAAATAAATAAATAAGTAAATAAATAAATGAATGAATGAATGAATGAATGAATGAATGAATGAATGAATGAATGAATGAATGAATGAATGAATGAATGAATGAATGAATGAATGAATGAATGAATAAATGAATGAATAAATGAATGAATGAATGAATGAATGAATAAATGAATGAATGAATAAATGCATGCATGCATGTATAAATGAATGAATGAATAAATAAATGAACGAATGAATGAATGAATGAATGAATGAATGAATGAATGAATAAATGAATGAATGAATGAATGAATGAATGAATGAATGAATGAATGAATGAATGAATGAATGAATGAATGAATGAATGAATGAATGAATGAATAGAATGAATGAATGAATAGAATGAATTAATGAATGAATGAATGAATGAATGAATGAATGAATGAATGAATGAATGAATAAATGAATGAATGAATGAATGAATGAATGAATGAATGAATGAATGAATGAATAAATGAATGAATAAATGAATGAATGAATGAATGCATGTATGCATAATCAATGGATGAATGAATGAATGAATGAATAAATAAATGAATGAATAAATGAATAAATGAATAAATGAATAAATGAATAAATGAATGAATGAATGAATGAATGAATGAATGAATGAATGAATTAATGAATGAATGAATGAATGAATGAATGAATGAATGAATGCATGAATGCATGTATGCATAATGAATGAATAAATGAATAAATGAATGAATGAATGAATGAATGAATGAATGAATGAATGAATGAATGAATGAATGCATGAATGAATGAATGAATGAATGAATGAATGAATGAATGAATGAATGAATGACTAAATAAAAAAATAAAAAAATGAATAAATGAATGAATGAATGAATGAATGAATGAATGAATGAATGAATGAATGAATGAATGAATGAATGAATGAATGAGTGAATGAATGAATGAATAAACGAATTGATGAATGGGGTTTTAGGCTACCTAGGCTACACTGGGCCAGGAGATCCTCCCGAGGATGATGAGATGCATGAGTTGACATTGCCCGCAATTATACTGAATCACTATACGAATAAGCGGGGAAGAAACAACTTTTTTCGCTTCTTTGAAAACTGAATGCCAGAGCGGGAGACGAACCCGCGATCTTTGACTTAACTTTCTACGACTCAGGCTGCATCTTGGCCTCCGCCCCGCATTTGGATATCATTGAAAAACTAATACCAGATGAACAAATGAATGAATGAATAAATGAATGAATAAATATATGAATGAATAAATGAATGAATTAATGAATGAATAAATATATGAATGAATGAATAAATGTATGTATGAATGAATGAATGAATGAATGAATGAATGAATGAATGAATGAATGAATGAATGAATGAATGAATGAATGAATGAATGAATGAATGAATAAATGAATGAATGAATGAATGCCTGCATGAATGAATGAATGAATGAATGAATGAATGAATGAATGTCCGCAATTATACTGAATCACTATACGAATAAGCGGGCAAGAAACAACTTTTTTCGTTTCTTTGAAAACTGAATGCCAGAGCGGGAGACGAACCCGCGATCTTTGGCTTAACTTTCTACGACTCAGGCAGCATTAACCACTGCATCTTGACCTCCGCCCCGCATTTAGATATCATTGGAAAACTAATACCAAGTGACCGCAAAATGTCGTCACCATGAGCAGTCACGCTACCCTTAACAAATACGAGATTAAAGTCAACAAAGCCTTGCATTTGCTGCATGGTAATGTTCTTAAGCAAAATGTCCCCGGTGTCAAATTTACTGATGATGCTGACATGCCTCTGATATTAACATTTATTTCCATTTAACGTGTTTCTGACGTTAACACCTAAACCATTTAACGCTATAGCACTATAGAAAATAGCAAAACCATTTTTATTTATTGTTCTCAATTTTGATGCTGCAACACGCAAAGAAAACAAAGAGAAGGAACACTTGTCATTTTTATTTTTATTTATTTTATAATTTTGTTTGAAAAATATTTCTAAAATTGATAAAGATATGTTCGGCCTACATGTATTTCAATATCGTGTTTTTCGGTTTCGTTGTGATAGTGTTTACATGGAAAATATGGCACAGATCGGATTTTCACACATTTGTCAAAACACCATTCAGACCACGTGCGCATAACGGTTGTCTGGTAACACTTTCTGTAAAGTATAATTTATTTCACACAATGATATATTCAAGTGTCTTTTATAATTAGCGTGCTCGATGTAAGAATAATGCTTTGCTGTTGAGTGGAGCAGTCAACAACTGAGTAGACAAAGGTAACGTTGTGGGGGACACAGAACTTGAACCAGGGCCCGTATTCTCGTACAAGTTACGATATATCGTAGGCTTCTGATTGGTCGAGATGGCCATCTCGACCAATCAGAGGCCTACGATATATCGTAACTTGTACGAGAATACGTCCCCTGACATGCCCACGTGGTTTTCCGTTATTGGCCTATTGCAGTGTGGGCAGAATTCACAACCAGAGGATTCGCCCAGCCAACACGAGGCGTTAACCAGTGCTGTTTTAATGTTGGGCCAGCGTCATAGACATATACAGGCTAAACTAGCTAATAAGTATATGCATTCTTAGATTTGCTCAGGCTTTTGACTGTGTGGACCATATCAGAGGAAAATTAGTACGCATTGGATTGTGTAACATGCATGATATGAAATAATCCATGGTTTTTGCGCATTATTGTGCACATATAGGCTAAACTGGGCCAGGATAACCTTTGAGGATGGTGAGATGAATCAGATGACACTGATCTCCAGACAAAAGATCTCGGCGGTTTGAAAGAAACAAAAATGTTTCTTCCCCATCCACGTGTGAAAGTCAGTATTGTGGGGAGCCTCCGTGACCGAGAGGTAGCGTGCTCGGCCTCAGACCGCCAGGGTACGAATTTCGAGTCTTGTGTCTGGAGGACAGTGTCATCTCTATCATCTCACAATCCTCAGGAGGTTCTCCTGGCCCAGTTTAGCCTATATGTGCACAAAGGTGGCCTAAAGCCCGATTCATTTCATTTTACCAGGTATACTGGCGTCACAAAGGCCAATATTTGGTCAGATGATGGTTTCAAAAAAGAATTGTAAAAGGATTAGTTTATTATATTTTCTGGTTACACTATACGACCAAGCATCCATCTATGCCTGAGAGGGAGATACATGAATCATACACAAACCATAAAATTGAAATAAAATATTACCATATTCAGATAATCATGTGTTTTTAATGTGGAAATATGACAGCGTGTGTCTCGCATGTACACTGACACTGCTGTGCAAAGCCTAAAGGCTATAGCCAGCAAATACGACACGCTCAACCAATGTTGGTTCAATGTTGGCCAAACCGTCTACGACGTCGGCCAGCATTAAACCAACAATGGTTCAACGTGTCTTGTAAACAAGAGACATTGACCCAATGTTGGATTGATGTCGGCCAGGGTCTTTGACGCTGACCCAACATTAACCCGCCACTGGGTCAATGACTGCTGTGATATAGGATCCCATGCAGTTCTAAATATAGGCTATACTCGTCATGGACTTCAGAGGAACGCCAGGTCATATGGGATATTAATACTGACATCGATGTTAACCCTTTTAACCCCTAGAGCGCTGAAACTTTTTGTATAAACCATATATTTTTACTCTTACAGCTCGGGTATCGACTTTAGACGTCAGAATCTGACGTCTACAGACGTCAGATTCTGACGTCTAAAGTCGATCCTCGCCTTGTAAGAGTGCAGTAAAGTGTGCAGGTATTTATTATTTAGTAGGCCTATACGCTAAATTACCCTTATTACATTTTTACCCACTTGAAGTTGTATCTCGCTACCGCGACCCGTAACTTTAAGTGGATGAAAATTATGCTCATATTTGTTTAATTTAGGGCAAATATTATGATGTTTAACCACTCATTTCATTCCCAATAACAGTTAAATGATCGGCTACTAAAACGGCTTAAGACGATAATAGCCGCTCTTAGCGCCTAAAGGGTTTACAATCCGCGGGCATTTCTACTCATTTTCCTTCAACTTGGGACATGTGAGATGCAAATTGCTACGTATATTGTCTTTGCAGAGCAGTGTATACATACATCATGTAAAGATTATACAAAAAATAAAAAAATAAACTAGTAAATCTATCAGTCAAGATATCAATGCATTCGTCAATCAATGCATTTGTCAATTAATGTATCAATCAATCAATCAATCAATCAATCAATCAATCAATCAATCAATCAATCAATCAATCAATCAATCAATCAATCAATCAATCAATCAATCAATCAATCAATCAATCAATCAATCAATCAATCAATCAATCAATCAATCAATCAATCAATTAATTAATTAAATAATTAATTAATTAATTAATCAATCAATCAATCAATTAATCAATTAATCAATCAATCAATCAATCAATCAATCAATCAATCAATCAATCAATCAACCAAGCAAACACACGAACATACAATCATGTAAATAAGAACAAGAAAGAAACCAATTATTGTTGTGCAGTCAATAATCAATTAGTGTAAGTAATCGTTTATGAAAGTGACCTTTATACTTAATTGCAAACATTCTACTCTAATGATTCATACAAACTATACGATATATACAAAAGTACATTATCTGATAAGAGGTAGAAACATGCAAATCCCATACATGAACATAAAATTGAAAAAAATAATTATAATAATCAGATGCATGGGCGAAGGTGCACCTCCTTGTTTGTAGACAAAGCATGTTTTTTTCTAGCCTATATATGCATAGGGCCCACTTTGATTAAACCGATAATATACATCCTAAAAAAACTGATTGATTTTCTTTGGAAGCCGTATTCATCAATCAATGATAGAACATTGAGGCAGCATGCAGTCGTTGATACAGCATTGTCACAGCGTTTTCTAAATAAACCGTATTTTCTTGTCAAGTACTCTCACAATATCACGGGACGTTGGTTCAATCCTGTTTTAATGCTGGCTCAGGGTCGCAGACGCTGGGCCAACATAAATCAGCATTGGGTCAACGTCTCGTGTCAGACTCCATGGATACAATACTCAGAGATCGGACCCCAATTAGCATGATATCAATAGTATTGTACACTGTTGCACCCTATACACGATCTTTACGTATACTGCAATTACAATATGTATATATCGTCGCCTCGGAGCTAAAGGATCCTATCTGACACTCGTTAGAGTGGCAGATAGGATCCTTTAGCTTCGAGGCGACGATATGTCACCCCTTTATTGGGTTAACGCGTAGCGAGCGAGTGGTTGTGCAAAAATTACCATAAATTAAAAGAAGATGACAACGACGACTCGAAAAAGAAGTCGAATAATTTTATGTTTCTTTGGGTGCCTAAAGGTTAAACACCGGCCGGGTTGCCTCGGCATTATTGACCGCTATAACAGATCTAGGTGTCCACTCTTTATACTCATTGACAGGCGGGAAAGCAAAGCACCCTATAAGCCATAGGGGGTGCAAATAATACTGTGCAAAAAAACGAAATTTCTATCTTGTGCACATTTATTTTGGGAGCCAAAATCAATGTACACAAAATACAAATTCCTGTGAATTTTTTTTTTTGTAAAACAATGAATATTATGTTATTTTTTCAGGTTAATTTTTGATGTGGCGATGGTACTTGGAGGGTATAATTTGGCGGTTTTCGTGGCGAGCTGTGTTGACATGATTGTGTATGTGTGTGTGGTGGTGACAACCATCGCCCCATGTCTAGGTGTGACGGACAACCACGTGTGGGGCCTGCCCCTCTCCCCACCCCCAAGCAAACCCTCCACCCCACCCCACCGCCCGCCAAGCAAACCACGCCCACCCCGTAAACATCTGAACGTGCTGAAGCCGTCAATCACACGCCCGCACCCGCCCAGACATGACGTCACGACAGAAAGGTATAAATAGGAGCGCCAGTTGGCGGCAGGCCAGTAGATCGTGACTTCTCAGAGTGTACACGGGCACGTGGTGTTGTGAGATTCAGCTGTATTATTGTGCAACAGCAACAGGGATATAAATCTCAGAAAGTGACTTATTACATCAGAAAATGGACGTATCGGATTTACGCAGGAAGCTGTTCTCGGCGGGGTCTGCCAAAAGGTCCCTGTTCGGGCCCGTGGACCACGACGAGACGCGCGTGTTCCTGAGGAGACAGATGCGAATCCTCGACGACAAATGCTGCAAGAGGTGGAATTTTGACTTTGATAATGAATCCCCCCTAGAGGGTAGGTACGAATGGATCCCGGCGGACGGGGATTCGAGTCCGCCCGCGGATAGGACGCTGTCCGAGCCCGCACAAAGAAGCTGCGCACCGCTGGTCGCCGTGGACACGGAAACGTGCGACAGATGCCAGGGCGAGAACGAGCCGTCGCCATGGCAACAGCCTCAGCAGCCTTGTGTCACCGTGGGTGTACAGTGCAGGCTGCCCTCCGCTACGACAACTACAGACAAAGAGAATATCAAAGATCCCAACTCGTGCCATCGCCTTGCCAGGAAACGTAAACAATCCACTGTGACAGGTACGTGCACCCTTTGACTGCTGCAGGCGCAAATGCTGACGCGTCGACCCCTTGCAACCAGAAGGTTATATATGCTACAGAGTAGCAGATATAACCTTCTGGTCACAAGGGCCGATAATACCATCCGATATTTGATTTATTCTGTGAAACGCAGTGACGTCACTCGGTGAAAATAAGGTTATATAATACCCCTCCCCATACTTCATTGTATTAGCCAGCTCGGTGAAAGAATGGAGGTCATGGTCATTGAATTTGACAGAATGCAGGCTTATCCCAGTAGCAGACACGCGACGTTGATCCAATGCTGTTTTAATGTTGGTCCAGCGTCGCAGACGGTGGCCCAGCATTAAAACAACATTAGTGGAAAGTCTCGTATCCGCTGGGTAATTCTCATATTTTTATTGATTTTATTTGCACCACGAAACATTTTTTTTACTAAATGGTAATTTCAATCACACTATGAACAAAAATATACTTTATCTGATGCCCATAACCAAGTAATAGCCTATACTGTTATTTTTCATAGGCCCAAGTAAAATGGTCAGTATGTATAGGCCTACCCGTCCACAGGTCGACTATCCTGAAATAGAAAAGTAGAAAATGAAATGCACAATATATTATAATTTATATATCATGTATATAGTAATATTACTTTTTATAATGTGGGTGATTGGGTATACTGTATAGAAAACATGATTTTGCTAGCCTATATATTAGGTAGAGAACGAGCCATTGTATATAATATGCTATCAGACCCCCTTCATTATCGGTCCTACATAAGGATGATCAATCACAATGCATATAGGAATTATTACTCGCACATGCAGGTGTTGGATAATAATTAAAGCAAACCACATGTCATACTAAGTAATTATCTAGCACCCATTGCCACTGATAACTCTTTCACAGCATGTTAGGGAATGATATTTTGGATTTCTATTCAGCCACCTCGTTTATTTTCAATTAGTATTTTATCATCGGTTTCATGCAACCTCGAAGGGGTGGGAATACAGATTCAAACGCATTTCAGCATGTGTGTTTGCTATGCAACAAATTATCATTCACCCTTATGCACCCTATAGGGTGGATGATCATTTTGTTGTGTAAGTAATCTAATGTATACCCAATAACTTATATTATATAGAGTTATTGGTATACCCAACAATCACAAAATGTTGAACTAATGTTGCTTGAATGTTGGTTCAGGGTCGTAAACGATGAGCCAGCATTAATCCAGCTTTGGCTTAATGTTTGTGTTTTCACTGTAAGCAAGATTCAGTTTTAAAAAATAGATTCCTTGTATATTCTTGTATACAGTGTTCATTGGTGTCATCAGGCCTACATTTTGTAATGTTTATTTTGCAGAATTTTACACGTCCAAGAAAGCCAGACATTCGAACTTTACAAAATCGGACGTGGAAGAAGGAACGTCAGATACAGAGAAAGTCTGATGACGACACATCAATTGATTATTCTCAATTAGCTGTTTGTATGTAAGTATATTTTGTTAGCTCTCCTATCCCGAGAAAACACAAAGATGTTGAACCAGTCGTGTTTACATGTTGATTCAGCGTCGTAGACGGTGGATCAACATGTAAACACGATTGGTGATCAACATGTTAACACGATTAGTTCAACATCTTTGAGTTTTCTAATCTATCAGTTGGTACCTAGAAAATGATGTTTCATATATTCAGGCAATAGGCATACTGCTGCAGTGCTTATCATTGTGAGCATCGACTCTGGTTAAACATTGGTTGGACGCTGGTAATCTTTAACCATTCTAATGGCAGGCCCCACATAATATGTGCACCATGGCGCGGGTGTTCCACTAAATGAAATAATTGCACAAATTCCCCAAGTAGGCTTATTATGATAATATTAGGCAATTTGTTCTACGCCATCTATAAAGTATTTAATTAGTATTCTACTTGTTTGTTCATGTGGTTTTGATTTATTTCAATGTGGTATTTGTGTAATATTAGTCAGCTTCGTCTGAAATCAAAACACAAAACTCAAACGGGATAGAATCATTTCCTATGAAATGGAAATGTTTTTACGTGGGTTAAAATGTAAAATTACATTAGGATCTCAAATATATTCCTACCAAAGATCGGTCCATGCAGACATACCAACCACTGACCATTATGGCTTAATAACAATGGATGTTAACATGCATGCATTTACCCAGCACTGCATGGATTAGCTCAGGCTCTTGATTGGAGAGATATAAGCCTTGTATTGATTAATTACCGAGGCATATTGATTCCAAGACTGAATATATATACGTGTTGTCTGTATGCATCTTGGCCTGCTTTACCTTAATCAAAGGAAAACACGAATAATGAATTATAGAAAACGTGTGAACCCTTCCCCCCAATAAAAAAATACGCAATATATTTGTGTGTCACTTTGAACCCGATTCGTCAAGAAATGTTTTTCATAGAACGGGTGTATGCAGCTAAAAAAAACTTCGAGATTTGTATATATTAACTGCCTCTAGCGCCTTTCCATTAGAACAGATTTATAATCACACGAAAATGTGGGATGGGCTCGTGTTTTACGTTCGGTTTGGCGGAAGCAGTTTCAAATGGGGATAAGTGCATTTAATGATTTTTCCTATTATCTCTGGAAGTGGAATATGAACACTCTATAATGTAGGCTACCTGAGCATACTAACATTGTGTTAAATGTCTATATTTTTCAAGTTTCCTAAAGTAATAATTTTCGTCCTATTAGCATCCATTGTTCTGGTTTGAAAATAAACCCGCTGAATCTGACAGAAATGCAAATTTCTTCCTGACATATGGCCGCACGTTATGCGGGATGCATATTCGTGTATATGTGTCCACGCGAAACAAAGACCACAATATATCTGTACACAGTTATATGGAAATGTCCACGGTCAATAACGGCTCATTGTGTGTACGCGAAGCCTAGAGCCAGCGCTGGGCCAATGCTGGCTCAGCGTCCGTGACACAACGCCGGTCAGAGAAATGCACGAACTGTTTGCATTGCTGCAGCATCCCAACACACCCCGTATATAATACACCCTTTGGTACTCTACAGGGCACATGATAATTTCATCTGATGTCTGTCTACTTGACTGTATAGCCGGTCATCTATACTGAATATAGATGATCATTTATTTTTTTGAAAATTTTGAGCTGTGATCTGTTTATAGTTATAGTTCACATAGTCATGCGGATTCACATTACATTTTAATTCATTCATGTGGTTATTAATACTTTTAGAAGGTATTTCCGACGCTAGACCTGTGATAAAATTCTGAGTTGAAGTTAGTGGGTATATGATAATTATGTAGAGGGCGACATTTTTTTTAGATAAACTAACTTTTAAACTATACAATATTTTTAATGAAATATTCAGGGTAGTCGCCGCATCATTTGACGATAGAGCTTGTGTTGAGAATTGACTGAAAATTCAGCGAAAATCTTTCAGCACGGGGATCCGACTATAATAGATTGTGCACATTTGAATATAAATGTTGTATGTATGCGTACGTTGTATCACTTAAAAACTTCGATGTAATGGAGACCTACAAATGCATCATAATCGCACCTTTTTCGAGCCAATATACCAAATCGCCAACGCGATAAGGAGTATTACATAATTACATGTATCGACCGACAAAAATATTGGCTGAATGAATAATTTCTAGTGCAGAAGGTATTACACGTGAAATCGTGGGTTCCTAAAATGGTACAGACTGCATGATACTTCCCTGCAAATACGATACATTCACCCAAGGTTGTTTCAATGTTGGTCCAGCGTCGCAGACGCTGGCCCAACATTGAACCAACCTTGGGCGAATGTCTCGTGTGCGCCGTCTTGGACATCGGTGAATATTGAACTCGTTTCAACCATGATTGATCGATATCAGTTGTAGTTACTGCTCTGTAAAGCCAAAAAGGCGTATCTGCTTACTTGTACAGTAAGCAGATACTGCCTTTCGAGTTTGGACGACGGATTGGATGTAAATAAGCGCTATTTATCGGTTCTGTGTGTGTGCAGTAATTGGAATAATTATTACATCAACCAATATGTAAATAAATATTATGTGATTGCAAACTGAACATATAAACTAACCAGCAAACAGGAAACATTGAAGCAGTGTTGGATTATTGTTGGGCCAGCGTCATAGACAGTGGGCCAACATTAACCCAGTATTGGGTCACAATGTGGGTTAATGTTGGCCCAACAATAACCCAGCATTGGGTCGTTAACAGTGGGGGGGGGGGTGAGATATGGATTGAGTGGTGATCCCGGTCCAGGTACACACACCACCGCTCGAAGGCAAACAGCGGTAACAGCTCACTGTACAAGTAAGCGGATACCGCTGTTTGTCTTGGCACACGGCGGTTATTACGCCAGAGCCATTGACAACGGGCGCGCGCGGCCCCCGGCCCCGGGCAGGCAGTTACACGCCCGACCTCGCCGGGCGCCAAGCTGCAGCAGCAGCCCGATCTAACACCCGTTGAGCCCCAGAGCGCCAATGTCGGCTGTAGTAGCCTCGCTGCGTTCTTATTAGCACTCGTGTAACTAGGTTACACAACGTTAAAATATGTTTGTGATTTTGAGAATAGTTGTGAGCCTTATTTTGCAAGTCCGAGTCATTTTCAGTCACTTGAAGTTGTGTTTCGCTATTTAAATTTGATAGTTGAGAGCTCACAGGATTAAGTCCTTTGTTTGAAATGGAACAATTAACATTAATACATTCGAAAATAATTTATAAGCTTAGGCAAGCATTCCTTGGTTTAAGTCCCCACGTATTATTGTGTTGAGTTAATTAAACATTAATTTTCATCTTTACTCTGCAAGCAACAATGCAGTATCAGCTTACTTGTAAAGAAAGCAGATACTGCCTTTTCGCTGAGCACGGTACTCCAAATTATTTATTTTAGCTGCAAATGTCTGATTTAATAATAAATAATATTTCGCGCAGATAATTAGAAATATCACTGTACTAACATAACCTTATGAGACTGCACCAAATATGTTATTTTCACTCTTGAAAACACTTTTGAACAAATTATTGGCGTTTAGATCCCATATACATTGTTACTCTTTGAAGTCTTAGGGTGTGTCAGAGTCTACAGAAATCTGGTACAGTCTGCATTGATTTGCTGATTGTATGCTGCCATTGTACATGTCTGTGTTGACCAGTGTATAAAGGCTTTGTCACATGAACTCGTACAATAATTATCTGCAAAGCCAAAAGGCAGCATCTGCTTACTTGTAAGGTAAGCATCTACTGCCTTTTAACTTTGCACGGCAGTATGATAATAGGAGGTGTCGGTGTCATCTAGTTAGTAGGCCGAATAACACCTTCGAAATAGACATTTTGTGTCAATAATAACGTTTAATATGGACTATAATTTGAATTATACGGGTTTCATTTCTTCTGTGCGGATTTCAAATTGCCACCAACGCAATTTCTAGACCCCCTTCACTCGGCTAAATTATATGAAAATTCTCAAGATTTATTCCTGTTATTGACATTGTGGAGGGACATATTCAATCATCATATGATAGCGTTCTACATGATTATGTAATTAACCCTTGAAGCGCTAGGCACGACTGATGTCGTTTCTCTACTGTTTTATTAGCAGAATAAATCACTTTTATCGAGAATTAAATGAGTGATTGACCATCGAGATTTGTAAATGTTTGGTCTGAAATTAAACAAATATGGGTAATTTTCACCCTCTTGAAATTGTGGATCGCGGTAGCGAGACACAATTCAAGAGGGTGTATCTCGGCGACTGTCCTATGTGTTGGCACCACTCCCTGACGTTAATTGCCGCGGACTCCGCACAATAGGCGATCTGATCTAAATCCCGCCGGACACAAGACGTTGAATCAATGTTAGTTTAACGTTGGTCCACCGTCTACGACGCTGGACCAGCGTTAAGCAAACATCGCTTCAACGTATTGTGTCTGCCGGCTGAATCCCGCCTGTTCTAGGACGCGCGGTTTCGGTCCTTGTTTCGCGCCACTATTGATCCTGGCACCCATCCAGGACGAAAGCGTCGCCACCTCGCACCCTTCCACCCCAGAACGGCGGCGGTGGCCACAACACCACTCCTGCGGTAACAGTAGTCTGTCCGTGCGAAGGCAAACAACACCGCGCATTTATTAATGCCCTGTCGAGCGATCCGCCAGTATTCAATCCTCTGTTGTTATGAATATTTCATAAGTTTTATACGGTCCCTTTATGTTCCCTTTTTACTGTCTGAGAAAGGGTGACTGCTCGCCTATTTGAATAGGTTTATAATAGTCTATTGACCCTCTCGGTACAGCAGAGGCATGATGGGTGAAATAATATCAGCTGGACCATATCGCACAGTAATTTCAAACGTGTCCCTCTTTTAATTCTACTATAAACTACGTTATGCTAGTTTTAATTGCATAGGCCTATGTCACGCCCTTAGGGGTTTTTGCTAAGTTAAAAAAATTTAAAAATCCAAGAAAAACTCGGATTGGCCAGACCATAACCACCCACCCCCTATCAGTTTTTTTTAAACATGAACAACAAAAAAACCCTTAAAATCCTCCTCCCCCCCACAAAAAAAAAATCCAAGCTAGGGCTTGACCTACCCACCCACTTCCAAGTTTTTTTTTCGGATTTTTGGATTATTTTTAACTTGACAAAACTCGTTATATGGTCTGTGATTATATAAACACCCTTTTGTTTTCATCTGGGACCGGCGCCGATGTCTCATTCGCATCCACTGGGGCTTGTAACCTGGAGGTACCAGGTTCGAATCCCGGGTGGGGCGGATATTTTTTATTGTGGTTTTGCATATACAGTCTTCCAAACTGTTCAAAGGTATGGACAGTACATTGCGGCCTATGGTACTGTGCACTATAAAAAACCCTTGAAGTCATTAGAAATAAGAGTAGGGCATAGTCTCGGCTTCGGGCTTCCCTTTGTCGCGATATTGCCATGATAGTGCAGAAAGCGACATAAAGCAATATAATATTTATATATACATCATCTCGGGACAGGCTGTCGGCGTGGACGTTGTGAAGCCCGGGCGATGAAAGGGTGTCACTTGGGAGCACTGGGTACCGTCTCGCGGCCGAAGTGAATCGGCAGCACTCGGAGTGTGTGTGTATATAAAGACATGGGTATCAACTCCACAGCCATGCGCGTCCAAAATATCGGCAGTCCCTTCACAATACATCGCCTAGCTGAGTAATATTAAATCCTAACAAACCAAATGAAGTGTAAAGTCATCGAATGATAATTATTCTTTGCATATGTTACAAAATAACACCTCCGGGAAGGCGAAAAACGCCATAATTCTCCATAAATCCGGGCATATTTTGTTTGCCGTCATTTCTCGACACGAACCCATGACACTTTCGGTACCGCCCACTTTTCAAGGCAATCTGATAAAACAACATATTTTACAACACAGCTCACGAATTATAAACTTGCCGTGTGGCATATTACAATCTCTTTTTGTCCTGAAGACATCACAAATTAAAGAAAACGGAAAAAAATCATTCGTTGTTTCACTTTATCGACAAATGGTCAGTTAATTTACTCACTGGCAGACTTAATTATGCAACAGGTGTCCACTTGCTACCGGCATACACGATGCGTTCAATCAATGTTGGCGCGTTGTTATACCATCACCTGCAGCGTTAGCCAGACACGAAAACAGCATCGGGTGAGCGTTGTGTAGGTACCAACAGAGATTGTTCATGAAAAATCTCTGGTACCAGCATTATAACAACAGTCTCCCTATCATGCAAACTCGTTGAAAGAAAACGAGAATTAAACACATGCACTGCACTGCTTTCGAGATTGTGCAGTATTAACGTAACGTCAAAGATGATCGTTGAATGGTAAGATAAAATAAATCGTATCTTTATTTTCGATGACAAATATATAAGATACATGAAAATAATAACAATAATATACTTAATTACATGGTTCATCGGGTACCGACGTTTAATAACACAGTACCGGAAATAACCAGCAGATGAAGAAGGGTCTAGATTTATGAAAAAAAAAATAATATGGTGGTGATCACCAATAATATAGGCTATTGAACTATTTTCGTCTCAAATCAAAATTGCACGATGAACAATTAGACAGAGAAGGTAGTATTATCAGCTATGTCAGCTTGGTAAAGACAATAGAGACAGCCATAGTGTTACTACCTAAAATGGCCTTACATAGTTTGTTGCTTATGATTTTTTTCTCGAGTCCACGCTTACACAGCATATGCTTCACAATGCGTTCTAATGTCTTTGTTTGTAAGTCTGTGGCACTTTATTACAAAAAATTGTTCTGTCATATACTGTCACGTTTAGGAATTGAAAGAGATGTAATTTTATTTGGTGTTTAATCACATAATATTATATCGCAAAACAAAACTGAATATTTCATATTGTCCAAAGTAGCAGAAGTATCTACATTTACTAATATTAATAACCTGGTGGCAGAATCTTTACTGTGCTCTAGAAAAAAGTTCAGTGGTAAAACTTTGTTACCATGTGGAAATCATTTTTATGTCTCTGCGGCCGAAGGCATTATGTTGTCGAGTTGTCCGTCCGTCCGTCCGTCCGTCCGTCCGTCCGTCCGTCCGTCGGTATGTCCGTCCGTCCGTCCGTGCATCCGTCCGTCCGTCCGTCCGTCTGTCCGTCCGTCCGTCCGTATATTAACAAATATTTATTCGGGATCAGGTCGGGGGTGGGGGGTCAAGGCCAACTTGATTTTTGTTTGCCAGGGGGGCAGGCGGGGGGTCAAAACAAATTTGAGCAAAAAAGTAGGGGGTCCAGGCAAATTATTATTTTTTTTAGTAGCCTCTTCAGGATTATTTTTTTCGGGTGAGTGGGAAGGTGGGTCAAACGAATATATTATTTTACTTTTATTATTTTAATTGTTTTGCAAAAAGCATCTTCTGATTTAATTTATTTTGGTGGGGTGGGGGGGGGGGGGCAGGTAGGTCAAAAGGATATTTTTATTTATTTTGACTGTCTTTTGGTTTCAGTTATTTTGGGTGGGGGGGGGGGGTACGATGTGGATCAAAGGAATATTAATTTTGACTGTCCTTAAAAAATAGGGGGGTGTTAACAACGGAGGCATCATGGACGCCTGCGTCGATTCACCTTCCTAGTTTTATTATGTTTATTGTCTATTATGGTGTCAGGCTTAAGAAAACGTGGTTTCCGTTGCCGCATCATGCGTTTTTCATATAATAAATATGCTTATTTGGTGTACCCCCAAACCTATCTATATTTTAAGGGGTAGGGTTACGTTGGCGTCTGTTGTTGCTGTTACGATTTACATATCAAAACATGTACTACATCTGATAACATAATTATACTTAAGTTTATGTTCTAATGATGTGCTGCACGTTGTCGTGGAGTGAAGAGCCTTATCTTTACAGACGTTGAACCATAATTATTATTGAAAAATAATTAGAATCAACAACAAAACACACTATTGAAATTGTAACACGCCATTCCAGTGGTGCAAGTGAATGCAACATTTTTTTGTAACTCAATCAGCTTACGCGCAATATTTGTCAACAAAAAAAGTTTTTCCTGTGCTTTTTAAAAGCATTTATTTGATAAAGATCAATGAATGCCTGTGCTGTCATCGTAATGGCAATAATAGAAGTCGAATTTGTATGATCGTGGCTCCATTGCTTTATGCGGGTAGCTGCACAGCAGATACGAGACGTTGACCCTATGCTGTTTTTGTGCTGGGCTGACGTTGCATGTGATGGAATAACATCTAGCCAACATTGATTGTGCGTATCGTGTATGCTGCTGGCTAGTGGACACCTGTTGCATAACTTATTCTGGCTAGTGTGTCAAATAACTGACGATTTGTTGATAAAGTAAGACAAATGATGTTTTTTTTCGTTTTCTTCAATTTTTGAAGTCTTCAGAACAAAGCGAGATGGTGATATGCCACACGGCAAGTTATAATTCGTGAGATTTGTTGTATAATACGTTGTTTTCTCAGATTGCCTTGAAAAGTGGGCGGTACCGAAAGTGTGATGGGTTCGTGTCGAGAAATGACGGCAAACAAAATGTGCCCGTATTTATGGAGAAGTGTGGTGTTATTCGCCTTCCTGGAGGTATTATTTTGTAACATATGCAAAGAATAATTATCATTCGATGACTTTACTCCTGATTTGGTTTGTTAGAATTTAATATTACTCAGTTAGGCGATGTATTGTGAATGGACTGCCGATATTTTGGACGAGAATGAATGTCGAGCTGCTACCCATGTCTTCATATACACACACACTCCGAGTGCTGCCGCTTCACTTCGGCCGCGAGACGGTACCCAGTGCTTGGGAGGTCTGTAAACATTGCGGCACGCGCGCGCGGTGATATGTGTACACACACAGGCGCTGCCAAGTTAGCCGACTGTTTCTTTTTATATCGGTGACCATTGCTTCAGTATTTCTGCGCGCGGGGGGGGGGGGGGGGGTGGGGTTATGTCGACCCGACAAATAGTAACGACCACAACAAGCGAGACTGTTTGGGGGGGGGGGGTATGGAACTCAGCCAAATGGGACACAGCCAAACCCGGAAAGTTGAACCAGCGTCGCAGACGCAGACCCAACATTACATCAGCATTGGACCAGTGTCTACGATTTGCTGAAAGTGCAGATACCTTCTTGCTGACGGGTATTTAAATCTGAACTACATGTCAGACCTTGCCCAATTATTATGATTACCTCATCGCTTATACGGCATACTAAGCTCAAACTCAGCATGTATACATAACCCTTTGTGGATCTGATTAATTAAGGCCAAGCGTTAGATTTGACCGTCCAAAAGGCACGGTGTCAATAGAAAACGTTATGAAGTTTTAAAATTAAGTTTAGATAATAGAGTTGATAATTTGACAAAATTAATAAAAGTAAATTTACACTCCTTGTCGGGGATGTTGCGCAACATATGACATTTCAAAGTGAGTGTATACTTTGATTGAGTTCCCGGGGGTAGTCAATTGGTTATTATAACGATGTCATTTTATTCCCCAATCCGCTTAAAGTCTCTGACACAATTTTCTGGAACGCATGCTTCTCGTCGATTTCTCCGTCAATTCGGAACCGACTTCCATGAAATTTTGCACAGGACATTTTCAATGTTAAAAAGTTAGACCATTTGCAATGTAATACAATTCCAGAATTAGTGTAATGGGTTTATAGAGGCACGTCATATTTTCAATTTACTACATGTCAAATGGTCTAACTTTTGAAATTCTGCATATAACTTTACGAAATTTTTACCGATGTTAGGACATGACTTGCTAATTTCCTGTACAACATTTCATGAAAATCGATTGATAATTGACGGAGAAATCAACGAAAAGCATGCGCTCCAGATAATTGTGTCATAGACTATAGATTTCTGTCCGTCCATACATCTTTCCGTCACACTTAGGCCTACATATATCTGACATGCCCAAGTAGGCTTACACTTTCCAAACCTGAAACATAGACAGATAAACCTGTATCAAATACATTGCCTATCGCCTCAGAATCGTGAGAGGCTACCTTGCCTTAACCGCCGGTGCCGCATATATTCGGGTTTTCATTTTTAATTAGCACATTAAGTACCACATTTTAAATATGTTGAAGATAGAATGTGACATCAACCAGCAAGATTTGAAAAGAGTTCACCTCCATTTTGTCAAAGCTGAATAATTTTCACTCACTTGAAGTTGTGGATCGCGTCAGCGAGACACAACTTGGGGAAAGTGGGGAAAATTCAAATTGAATAATTTGGCGATTAAAGGGGTAATTTGTAATGAAGACACTGAGCAATCTAAATATCACAATGATGTATTTCTTGGATTTTACATGTATACGCATTTGTTACACCTGTCCTCTTAATGACTTCCACAGAAAGTCCTTGTACCTATCTCTTCCAAATTAAAACATCACCCCAATGTATCCTAATAGTGTAATGGATGAACATAAGGGAAGTTTCAAAGCTTGAGTAAATAAGCTTGAGATAATCTAATCTCAATCAACGATGCATCCTAACTTGTATAAATTTACTTACATCTGCAAACAATATCTTCACAGTTCTTTTATGTGTGTTTCAGATAATGAGTTTCGGGAAACGTGCAATTCTGAAGTGAAGGTGACCCTGGTCTTAAAGGGCGACGAATTATTTTCCAGGGAGCAGAGAAGTCTTTCAAGTTGTCCTCAGTCAAGTCGTGTCTGTGTGTGTAGCCTCGCCCCCTCTATTGGAACTGATGATACTTTCATTGTGTGAAATTACCATGATTACGGCTTGGAAAAGTTTGGTGTCTCTCTCAGATCTGCTGTTGGTCGAGATTGAGATGTCGACCAACAGCAGACCTGATATCTTGGAGAAAATAGAGCCGGCTTTTCTGTGTATTCATTACTCACCCAATGCTGCATGCTGGCACCGGAAGTGCAGCCATTTTGCCAAAACAGTCGTGAAAGCTGGAGCTTTGAGAAGTATCTTGAAGATTCTGTCGATGTGATCGTGTATTTATTGTCCACCAAGAAACAGTATTGTGATTTAATTATACGTGCACATGGTACTTGTAATGTCAGTATGCACGAGGATATTATGATAAGTAGGTCATGATTAGATAAGTTTGACCTGACCTATTTAAATGTTGTACCTGGACACAGCAGGGTGTGGTTCGTGGTGCCTCTGTGTGTACATGGTGTAGACTGCTATATAATAGATCTCCATTTATAACAAGAACAGTTGCTTATTGATAATGTGTCGGACGTGCATCTTATATCCCAGCAAACAATTGAAACAATGTTTGTGTAACGTTGGCCCAGCGTCGCAGACGGTGGCCCAACGTTACACCAACGTTGTTTCAGTGTGTCGTGTTTGCTCAGATGTTATATAACTAATATTATAATACTTTTTATTATTATTACGCATTTCAAGTACTACTGCTTTAAGCATTTCACTATACATAGCCATGCTCAGTAATCCAGGATCTTTGTATGCATTATATTTACAACATAATATTAGTAACGATGTTGTTATTGAATGAAAAAAATTGCCTTTTGGGGTTAAAGTGTCTTTGGTGCCACTGTCAGCCATGACCATTTAATCCCAAAAGCGTACATGATATGCTATATATTTTCTGTATTAATCTTGCCTCGTAAATTGTAATTATTTTATAGTTAATTTATTAATGTTGTTTTGATTTAACGACAAATCAATCATTTTGATGAGTGTGGATCCAGCTTGCCAATTGTAACGATAATGGATGATTTTAGTGCTGAGTTTTGTCACACATGGCTCACGCTAAATGACATTGGAATATCGTGTAATTTGTATTAGTAAAAACAGATAATGATCTTAAGAGGTTCTGCTGTGGTTCATTGCTGTACAGCATAGCACATAAGAGGTTCCACATCGTGGAACCTCTTTATGTGCTATGCTGTACACATTGCAGTGTGTGGTATAAAACAGAAACGCTGAGTACATTAATGTGAAATATTTCTTCGTTATACCACACACATTGCTGTATATAGTAGAACACAGTAATCGAATGTGGATCATTTTAATGTTGTAACATACACCTTTGCTGTATGGTATTACACAGAAAGGTTCAACAGTTTAATGTAATATCGTTATCTGTTAAATGTTCCAGAGTAACGTGAAAAAATTCTTTGTTCTACCATACTCGTTGGTATGAAATATAACGCAAAAAGGTTCCACATTAACCGGAAACATTTCTGCTATATCACATATTGCTGTATGATATAACACAGGATGATTCAACAAATTCATTTGAAATCTTTCTCTGTTATCATGGTTATACCATGCAAATTACTGCATGATATAACATCAAGAGGTTCCGGATTGACGTGGACCCTGTTATTGCTATACCATGCACACATAAACGAACCTGCAATAACTTTTCTCTTAAAGGTGATCCATCACCCCTTATATAGTATGAATACATTTGTAACAAATAAATCAAAGTTGCCACAAGATGGGGCACAAGTGTTTCCTTATATGGGGTGATTGGCTATCACGTGACCCTCTGAGAGGGTCACATGATAGCCAATCACCCCATATAAGGACATAATTATTCATACCATATAAGGGGTGATAGATCACCTTTAAGTTTAACTGTTTTAGAGCTAGCCATAGCCATAGTGGAAGCGTACTGTACGCTATATATATTGTGCCCGAAGGCATTATTTATACGTTTATACACCTGAACAAGTGCAAATTTATTTAAATCCTGCAGAGTGTGTGAAAACATATTACAAATACATTCTTATATATCTGTGTAATATTATATCATATCTTATATAAAATATAATATAATTATAGTATTATCACAAGGCCCTCATCATGTTCTTATTGTTATATTATTTTCTACGAGTCATTAAGTGAGCACCCCCCTCCACCTACTTTTTTGTGAAATGTATTGTGTTGCATTATAAATTAACTGTCTAAAATCTTCGTCACTACACTGTACTTAGAGACCTGCAGGCCTATGGTATTCAAGCAAACTATATAATATAGATGGATAGGTACGAGATTTCGACGCCGTGTTGGATCAATGCTGGGCCACCGTCGCAGACGGTGGCCCAGCATTGATCCAACACGGCGTCAAGCATCAAATTCGCGGAAGAAATTAAATAGCTGTGACATTTCGTAACTTGAATTGCTGTCAACCCTTTTCTTGTCGATCACGACTACATATTGTCTTTTTTAATTTGTTTTAGTTGTTGGTCAAATCACTGATATTGGGAACAAAATGTGTATTTATACATCAGGAATTGAATAGGATAGATTTCAAAATGAACAAATATGAGTAATTTTCATCCACTTGAAGTTGTAGATCGCGGTAGCGAGACACAACTTCGAGTGGATGAAAATTCAATATATTAACTTAGCAGGATAAGGGTTAATATTAAATATTATTATAACACTTTCCTCCACATTTTTAATAATTTGATGGACTCGAGAGTCAAATACCACAAGTCACTGGTATTAACTCCGATATATTTTCTCGGTCTAATACCGTCATTTGGCGACTAAAGGGTTGTATCTGCCACTTGATATACGCATACAACCCTTTGATCCTTAAGGGACGATATTATGATCCCGGATAGCACGGTACGTAATGCCAGCTTATACATGTAAAACATTGTGTTGTATAATGTATTGAAATAAAACGTATAAAATGATCGAGTCTTGTGTGATTTATCATTTGATAGACATAGGTATTTATAAGTGTATGTGGCTTTACGTCGCTTATTGTGGCAATACTGCGACATGAGGCAGTCAGTCATATTTCCCTACTATTTTCGTAATGCTTCAAGGTGAGCTGAAAGGGTCATATCAGAGATAACTTCAAATCTTTCGTCAAAGCATGATAAACTTATTGATGACCGAGAGCTAGGCTACTTATCACATATCCTAGTAAGCACAAAACATTTGTATAGCAATTGTACAAAGTTGGACCAACGTCGAAGACGTTGGGCCGACGTTGTACAAATGCTATACAAATGTTTTGTGTTCACTGGGATGTTTCTACAGCCGCCATACAAGATAAAAATGGTCTAACATCAGACCTTTGAAATAAGAGAAAAGTGACCTTGGATAAAATTGTCCAATTATCACAAACTTACCCGGGGATATGGATGTACATGGTGGGTGTACATTTCGCCGTGAGCACATCTTCTCTTCAGTACATCTGTTTGCTTAACCCTTTAACCGCCGGTGCCGCATATATTCGGGATTTTATTTTTTATTAGCACATTAAGTACCACATTTTTATTATGCTAAAGATAAAATGTGACATCAACCGGCAAGATTTGAAAAGAGTTGACCTCCATTTTGTCAAATCTGAATAATTTTCACTCACTTGAAGTTGTGTCCCGCGCAAATTGAATAATTTGGCGGTTAAAGGGTTCACCCTTAAAGCGCTAAAATATTTTTTATATAAACCACGAGACCAAAGTCTTTTCCAATTTGTAATCATCTTAAATGTTTTAGTTACCTCTCTCCGCTTCATTTCAATCCCTATGTTACGGCCATTATAAATAGTATAGTATACTCTTTCAGTGGGGGCGTCTACTTTAGACGTCATAATTCTGGCGTCTAAATTCGGTTCCCCACTGTCGATCCCCGCACTCCAAGGGTTAAGTTTGAACACACGCCTACTATTATGTGAAGCTCTATGACCTTGACCTCCTTTGTTTTCACCGAGCTGGCTAATACAATGAAGTATGGGGGAGGGGTCTTATGTAACCTTGTTTTCACCGAGTGATGTCACTGAGTTTCACAGAATGAAGTATGTGGGAGGGGGTCTTACATAACTTTGTTTTCACCGAGTGACGTCACTGCGTTTCACAGAATATAGAATGTAACTTTATTAATTTACGCCACAAATAACAGCAATTATTATAACTATTAATGTGAAAGATTACAACTTTATAGGATTAAAATAGTGACAAAAACAAAATAATGATCCCAGCAAACACAAAACATTTGTATAACATTTGTACAACGGCGGCCCAACGTCTTCGACGTTGGTCCAACATTGTGCAAATATTATACAAATGTTTTGTGTTTACCATTGTAAGCAAAGATTAATATTACATTATAGTGCCCCCCTTCTAAAGCCCGTTTCAGTCTCATAATTGAGACGTATACAAACTATATATAATTTTGAGAAAAGTATATTGAGGAATTTCTTAGTAGGATCAATTTATATATAAAATAAATAAAACGAACGAACGAACGAACGAACGAGATTTTATGCATTCTATATGTATTCTGTATGTATGTATGTATGGTAAACTAGGTCACGAAAGTTTGGTGAGATGTGAGATGACGCTGCCTCCAGAGGAATGATTTAAACCGTGGCAGGCTTCGGTCTAATGCTGTTATTCGTAAGGTACATATGCATTTATAAATAGTTAGGCCACATGTGTATTGTGATCGACTTATAAACAGAGTGGTTCCAGTTCAATCGGTATTTAATAATTCTTGCGGTCAGCGCAGGGCGAGGGCCCTAGGGTAGTGGTTAGCACCGCCGCCCTTCACGCCAGAGTTCGGGTCTCGTTTCCCGGTCTCGGCGTTTTGAAAGAAACAAAAATGTTTCTTCCCCATCCACTCGTAAAACTCAGTATTGAGGGGAGCCTCCGTTACCGAGAGGTAGCGTGCTCGGCCTCAGACCGCCAGGGCTCGAATTTCGAATCCTGTGTCTGGAGGGCAGTGTCATCTCACTCATCTCACCATCCTCAGGAGGTTCTCCTGGCCCAATCAAGCCTATATGTGCACAAAAGTGGCCTAAAGCCCTATTCATTTCATTTTGCGGTCAGCGCATTTTCCTGGAAGCACTTATGTGTGAGCTCTGAGTGGTTATTCTTGTGATAGATTTCCAATGTATTATAATTGAATGAATACAAGCTGTCTATTCTGCCATGCCAAGCTAAAAGGCAGTAAGCACGCAGTTATTGCCGTTTGGTTTTGCAGAGCAGTATTATATTATTAATTTTAAATTATATATTAACCCTTGTCCTACTGATCACGACTATATATTGTCGTTTTTAATCTGTTTTATTAGTCGACCAAATCACTGTTATTGGGAATAAAATGTGTGTCTAAACATCGCGATTTGCAAATATTTATGCTCAAATTAAACAAAATGCGTAATTTTCAGCCACTTGAAGTTGTGGGTCGCGGTAGCGAGACACAACTTCAAGTGGGTGGAAACAAATGTTCCATTTTTCTCATATCTACAGATTATTTTGATATTAATGATAAATGTACATTTTTCTTAACCCTTTAACCGCCGGTGCCGCATATATTTGGGGTTTTATTATTTATTAGCACATTAAGTACCACTTTTTACACATGTTAAAGATAAAATGGGACATCAATCAGCAATACTTGAAAACAGTTGACCTCAAGTGAGTGAAAATTCAGATTGAATAATTTGGCGGTTAAAGGGTTAATGATTACTTGTAAAAGAGCTTTGTATATTTTACTCAGTTTGACTGTTTGGTAGAAACATCTTGATTTCACGAGGATTGTATACGACTGCATACAGTTAAAGATAGGCCTACTGAAGTTGTGTATTAATGTTATAATGAACAGCCAATTGGGCAAGCTTCATGACAGTTTGGTAAAAAGTAGAGAATAACCGAATTTTTACTCTTAATACAATGAAACACTAAAATGAATAATATGGAGACTTAGAAATCAAACGGTCGGTTAATAAAAAATCACTACAGGATGGGCGTGCTCCATCAAATACGATACGGAGGGCCTGACCGTAGACTCAAAGATGACGGTTGCCCCTAGTTCCCCCAGCGTTGGGCCAATGTTATTTTGTGTTTTCTAGCACAACATATACATTATGATGTGAAGCACTAGGCGGACACCCCTCCCCCCCCAAAAAAAAAACACCGAGACCACAGCTGGTTTAATGCTGGGCCAGCGTTGTAGATGATGGACCAACATTAATTCAATATTAACCCTTGTGCTGCTAAGACGTATATAAAATACGTTGTCAAGACTAAATAAAATCCAACTAATAGGCCTATCCATTTTGTAACACATTTTGTGTGGTGGTAGATAATCAGTTGATCAAATAATTCAATTTGTCTGATGACTAGTTTTCATAAATAATATAATTCTTCATTCAGTTGGAGCTGGAAATTGCGTTAGCTTCAAATGAATGAAAAATACTCACAAACCATACAGCGGCACAAGGGCAAAACGAACAATAATTTTAACTCCAAATTTTGCCGGATCGATTTCATTAAAAAAAATGACCGACATTTTCTCGATGAAAATAAACAGCGATTAGAAAATGTTGGGGATACATATATATATATATATATATATATATATATATATATATATATATATATATATATATATAATCAATCTATTTTCTTAAAAATATTATTCTAAGTGTAATGTGGAGGTCAGGAGGTCACCTGAGCGGTGCCGGACAGGATACCTCGTGGGGGGCCAGGAAGTTGTTAGCCGCGCGGTCGCTAGGTGGGGTATAGTGCCTTCCGGTACCACTTGAAAGCGGTACATGGACGCTCCGGGTCTCAGACCTCTGGCCATTGCAGGCTGAATAAAAACTAATGTTCTACCGTTTCCTGACAGATCTAATGCCGGTTTATCATGTTTATAGCTTGGCCAGAGTATGCGACGCTGGTCCAACTATACGCCGGCATTGGAGACGTTACGCAACTTTTATCCATCATAATAGTTGTATTTTGTCATCTCTTTCTGAGGCAGCTCGGGCGGGGGTCCTAGGGTAGTGGTTAGCACCGCTGCCTTTCACGCCAGATTTCGGGGCTAGTTGCCCGGTCTCGGCGGTTTGAAAGAAACAAAAATGTTTCTTCCCCATCCACGTGTGAAAGTCAGTATTGTGGGGAGCCTCCGTGACCGAGAGGTAGCGTGCACGGCCTCAGACCGCCAGGGCTCGAATTTCGAATCCTGTGTCTGGAGGACAGTGTCATCTCAATCAACTCACCATCCTCAGGAGGTTCTCCTGGCCCAGTTTAGCCTATATGTGCACAAAGGTGGCCTAAAGCACGATTCATTTCATTTCTATACTTACTAAAACTGTTTAATTGTATATTTTCAGCAGGCATAATTATTTCCTGAACTGTGGTCAAAGGCTGTTATAATTTACATTTATAAAAAAGGTATTCCAAATGATGCAGATAACTACAGAGGCATATCTCTCACAAGTGTTTTCAGCAAAATATTTACTGGTATTTTAAATAAAAGGCTTACGGCTTGATCAGATACACAAGAAATAATAACAGATGACCAGGCTGGTTTTAGGAAAGGCTACTCAACAGTAGATAATGCTTTTGTTCTTCACTCTATAATTCACCGACATCTTAAGAGTAAAAACGTGTATGCAGCCTTTATTGATTTTCATAAGGCATTTGATTCTGTGAAACGGGAAACGATATGGAATATTCTTCAAAAAATGGCATCAATGATAAGATGTTAACGATGATAAAGAATATCAAGCTGTTTATAATGTCCATATGGTAAATGTTAATAAGTTAGTAGGTTATCATCCAAGTATCATCCAAGTATCTTGAAATATCATGCTAAATGTACCTAGGATGTTTTGGCAATGCCATAGAACCCGCAGTGTTAAAGTATTAATTAAACTGATTTGCGATAATTGATTTATCAGATATTAATTTTCTATTGTCTCTAACAGCAGGTGAAAATATATTGTTTTCCACATATTAGGGCTTTTAGACCACCTTTGTGCACATATAGGCTAAACTGGGACATTAGATGGTGAGATGAGTGGGATGACGCTGTCCTCCAGACACAGGATTCGAAATTCGAGCCATGGCTGTCAGAGGCCGAGTACGCTACTTCTCGGTCACGGAGGCTCCCCACAATACATAATCACTCACACATAATGGCAATAGACGTAATATTGAGCAGTATGCTTACAGTCCTAATTTTAAAATCATTCCCTGTTAATTCTATCAGTGGATGATCTATCACAATGTGAACCTGGGTCTCCCGCTGTCAGACAGCGCTCCTGGTGGCGGGCGAGCTTTGATGACGTCATCACTGCATCATAATGTCCTGTGAAAAAACAGGTGATTGACACGTACACCCCACGGGAGGGGCGATTATAAGGGAATTCAACATGTTTGAAATATGTCAAGACTTTAATTTCACAGAGACCTCATTTTTCATCCATTGATCTCCAGCCCAGGGTGTGTTCTATGGTTATTCATCTGTTAATGTAGCACCTTAGGATGATTACTTATAACCTGTTGCACTCAAGTAACCAAGAACAAAAATACGTTTTTGAAGGGGAACGTGTTTTACTATGGATTTTATTTGAATATTATCGTTACAATTCCAACTTAGGGAGTTTAAATGAGTTCTTCATTATGTCTTTCGTAAAAATATGAAACGTTTATCCCAATTAATATCATACTTTTTTCAGTTTTTTCCACAGATTGATGTACGTCTCTAACGCTAAATATTTCACCCTATAATTACTATAAATTATGTCTCATCTCGGAAAAAAAACTCTTTCTTCGTGGATGACACACCAGATCTTTAAAAATTACCCGATCTGGACCATTGTAAGATTTATAAAATACGATTTTTACCAATAAAATACCGCATACGTTTCACTCCTCCATGCTCATGGAATTAAAAAAACATGTACATCATAAATGTCTTAGTTAGCTCTTTCTGATTCATTTGAATACCTATGTTATGGGCATGTGGCCACTATCAATATTTTTACTCTTACTCTTACATATTTTTACTCTTACATACGCTTGATTGCTTGCTTGCTTGCTTGCTTGCTTGCTTGATTGATTGATTGATTGATTGATTGATTGATTGATCGCGATTGATCGATCGATCGATCGATCGATCGATTGATTGATCGATCGATCGATCGATCGATCGATTGATTGATTGATTGATTGATTGATTGATTGATTGATTGATTGATTGATTGATTGATTGATTGATTGATTGATTGATTGATTGATTGATTGATTGATTGATTGATTGATTGATTGATTGATTGATTGATTGATTGATTGATTGATTGATTGATTGATTGATTGATTGATTGATTGATTGATTGATTGATTGATTGATTGATTGATTGATTGATTGATTGATTGATTGATTGATTGATTGATTGATTGATTGATTGATTGATTGATTGATTGATTGATTGATTGATTGATTGATTGATTGATTGATTGATTGATTGACGACTTTGCTCATTTTATCTGTTTATATGATCACTTCAAGCAACCGTTTCTCATAACAAATGCAGTCAGTGTTAAAAGCAGTAAGATTTACAAATTAGCCAAGCATTACGTAACGACCACTCACAGTTTTCAATCTGCGGATCTTGGCAGCAAGCCACAATATAGAGGCGCAGGGGCAAACAGCAGGAACTGCTTGATTGTAAAAGTGAGCAGCTACAGCAGTTTGCCTCTGCACTGCAGAACAGCTCATAGAGCGGGGTAAACGTTTTCCAAGGATCCAGCGCGCGCTCTCGGCTTCAGTGCTAGACGCTGACTCCAATGTTGTTTTAATGACGGGACAGCGGCTTCGCCGCTGGCCCGGCATTAAAACAGCATTGGAATGACGTACCGTGTTTTCTAGGGATCCCTGCTGGTCTACACGCATTTCTCGGACACAAGGACGTCCGCGCGGATCCATATACGAGGGACCTCCCCGGTGCCGTCAAGTACCCCCACTCAACGCAGAACACATTAGAACATCCCGCGGCTCATTAAATCACCTGCGAGCTTTAAATGTGATCAGTGGCGCCCGGTGCTGAAAGGGTGCGCAAATTTAAAATTGTATTTTTTTCGGAGTGGCAATCTCAGGTTTTAAATTGAATATAATATAACGGGGGAGAGTTTCCGTGAAGCGACGCTGAATTTGGGATATTTATTTTTTTCACGATGGGTTCACGTTTGGGGCGGTAAGGGTGTTCCTATCAGGAGCGGTGCCACCTTACACAGAGCTCGTGGAGTGGGCGATAATTATGCTATCGACCCTCTGAGTGCTGGTGCTCGCAATTAAATTTTCACCCACTTGAAGTTGCGTCTCGCCGCGGCGTAACGCAACTCCAAGTGGATGAAAATATTTATGATACTTTAAAATTAAGACGTGATAAATACAAATATTGCAGCTGCGATGCAAACTCGACTTTGAAATGTTAAGTATATTTTGAAAAGCCCCCCCCCCCCTTCTAACACCTAAAGGGTGCGCCATGTCCTGGTAATCCACATGTGATCCCTGCGTGGCAGGATTGTGTCCGCGGTGCCGCGAAGTCTGCCCCGGGCGTCAAGTATTTCACGTAAAGTCAAAATGTTTTGTGATTATATTTATGAATCTCTGATGGAAATGTCAAGACGGTGCAAAGGCGAACAGCAGTAACTGCTTACTTTTCAAGTAAGCAGTTACTGCTGTTTGCCTTTGCGGGGCTGTTGTCTTGTGAAATCTCCGCCCGGTGAAATCTAATAGCATATATGCCCTATTGATCTACAAGTCATTTACACGCAGTAGGCCTATTCATGCTGTTTGATGCACGTAATTGTCTTGTCAAAAATGTTGTCATCCTGATTTAATTGCAATGCCTAGAACGGTTACACAACTATTTTCATACTTTTTTTAGGATTGCATTGAACTAACTGGGATGATTAGAAATGCCTATATGATATCTTTGTTCATCCTTAGCACAATGAATAATATTGTCACATTTAAAATACAGTAGATACATTTTTGACCCATTTGCAAGAATAAATCCACGTGAACATTCAGTAGTATGCGATACATTTTCTGTTTGTTCATTCGTTCACGCTTTCTATTTCTGCCGTTAATAGCTTTGCTTATCAACATGGATATGAGACTTTTTGTCCTTTAATTGAAGCTATGCACAATTTATGGAGAGGTTGTATTTATGGCGTGACGATAATCTTACGTTGAATATCGCAGACAATCACAGCACCGCGTCCGATATTGTCCCTAAAGTAGGCTCATGCAATAAGGCTCTGATTAACCCTTTAACCGCCAAGTTATTCAATTGGAATTTTCACTCACTCGAAGTTGTGTCTCGCTGACGCGATCCACAACTTCAAGTGAGTGAAAATTATTGAGGTTTGGCAAAATGGAGGTAAACTATATTTCAAATCTTGCAGATTGAGGCACAGAGCTATCTTAAGTCAAAGACAATCGTGACTATATTCGTAACACAAATTGGCACGACAAGAACTGATATTGTGTTACTGGTGTATGTAATCATTCAGGGCGCCCAATGCAACTGCACGCATGCGCATCATGGTCAACGTCCACAAGAGTGGGGTCTGCCATAACATATTTTTTTTTGATTCAGTGAGGCATAACAACCCACCTATACTTTAACATACCGTCTCCTTTCATATATGAAAGGGTGTATCTGCCACGTTGGGTAGTGGCAGATACACCCTTTCATATCCAAGGGGATGAATTACGTCATCGCTACGTTTTACCACTAGCTAAATACGTAGGCCTACACATGTAATGTTTAAATCCGATCTCTATGATCAAACAGGTGCGACGTCCATAGAGCTGATAAACCTAATAGGCATTACGCATTGAAAGTTCAGTAACAAATTGGGATGATTATAGGCCCTACGTCGTGTTTTAACAAAATATCACGCTTATAATAATACGTGCCAGATAATCTTTATATATCACACGCCTATTGTTGATACAAGTGTCACCCTGCAAAGTCAGTAACTGCCTATTTTTCAAGTGAGCAGTTACTGCTGTTTGCCTTTGCATGAGCAGTGTATACTTGCTTTCTGAAAAGTGATGTCATTCGCTCCTGAGTGCGCCCGAGGTCTGGTCAGGGACGATGTAGAGGTCAAAACAACAGTGTCTAGACGGGTGACAAGTAGTTTTCAAATTTCTGCAGGCAGGCGTCGTGAAGACCGGTAGCTATCAGCTGCTCAATAGTGCCAGTGCAGAAATTATATTGATTAGTCCCAGCAATCACAAAACATTTGTATAACATTTATACAACGTCGGCCCAACGTCTTCGACGTTGGTCCAACATTGTATAAATGTTATGCAAATGTTTTGTGTTTGCTGGGGTGGAGAGAAAACACCTCGTAACTGTCATGCGAGGGCGAAGGCTGTTTGTTTTGCACTGGATCGCACTGCTCTATTATGGCGGTCCATGTAAATCATAAATATATTTAATGCTACATTACTAGTATACTTATAGCCGTATTTCCATTCTCACTGGGGTGACGTGTAAGGCTAGTAGATCTGGTAGCTGTGCTCTTCCTGTTTCATAAACAGAAATAATGTTTTTTAAAATCTGTAATACTTTTGGATTCACGTGATTTTAAACGTCTAATTATAGCTAAGTAATCATACTAATGATTAAAACGTAAATGACTTAATAAAAATGGTAATTATGCCATCTGTATGTACCTTATTTATATTTTTTTGTGATTTACAGATTGAAATTACAATTGGTGTCCAAATGCAATGTATTATCAAAACGGTTGACTTAGATATTGGGCATGTAAATGGTCAAGATGGTCATCGCGACCAATCAGATGCATAAGATCTATATTCTTCATAAAATCATGAAAATGTAGGTTGACCTCATTGAGAAACAGGGGTACTGGGATGATTGCTAGTAGTAGTACTTTTCGTCCCCATCCGGGGAGGGTCATTAGGGATCTGTCCCGTCAGTTGCATGCTGCATGTCATGGTACGGAAGCACTAGTCTGCAGCAATCAACCAAGGGAAGCTGCAGCCTCCTCGTATCTGGCCATAATCTTCGAGGGATTGTCAGTGGTGTACCCTGGGACCTCCGCTCAACTGCGGTGCCAATGCACCTCTCGCATCAGTACAGGCGCTGGTGTTGGCCGTGGTGACCTTAAATAACCGGTAATGGCGTGTTGTCGACATTAGGTTTCTCACGGGGGATGCATGGAGTTACTCTTTCTATTGTTACTCTGGGGACTATCCGACCCGAGGATAGCGGAGCTGCGCGAAATGCCACGGAGTTTCAGCATCAATTTGCACAGCGAAACTCAAGTCTCCGGCTGTCTGGCCATCTCTGGGGGTAGATCCCCTATAGAGATAACCCCTTATTGGGCTATCGAAGGAAAACACTCTCGATAACCCACCATGCCCTATCACCCCCACCCTCACATCATCAGCTGTACATCATTCATCTCATCAATTGTCTACAACGTTTTTATTGTATTACAATGTCACTTAAAAGACCAATTGTGCCGAAAAGTGACATATAGCAATGAATTACTACAACTACTACTACATTGAGAAACAGGGCCCACCCCATTGAGTATCTTAAACTGAAGATTATTTTTACTATCTACCATTTCCATTAAAAAAATTATGATAAATCTTTACTTTTCTAATTGGAATGTGAGTATGATCCTAATTTTTAGATTCTTAGTGGGACGGATTCCTGACCCTGATAATTGACACACTGGTTTGATATATTACTAAATAACTAATAAAGTGTTTGGTTGGATGTTTGGATAGCTGTTCATCTGACTGGCAGACCACGTTGTCACAGATTTGATCAAGACAAGTGCATGACACTGAGTTTGATGATACTGTTTGAATAACTGGTCTTGATATGGGAGTAGCGATACAAACCATCGGCGGATCCAGAAGGAGGGGGTCACATGGGTCACGTGAACCCCTCTGTAATTTATAAGTGTCCCTTTCAAAATCTAGAATGTTTTTTTTGCATATAACAATTAAATCAGATGCTACTGTGAGCTATTTTGCCGTTTCTTATTCCCTAGATACCAGTACCTGGAAATGGTGTATTTGGTACTTTTTCTATCCTGGATCCGCCCCTGCAAGCCATAGAGACCAAAGGGTTCTGTTGAATTTGAACTTATCATCAATGTCTAAGCAAAGAGGTTATAAGGATATAGTAACCTCCTTGGTCTTAGTTAGCTCCTCTCGCTTCATTTGAAAACCTACCCAGCAAACACAAAACATTTGTATGACATTTGTACAATGTTGGACCTACGTCGAAGACGTTGGGCCGACATGGTACAAATGTTATACAAATGTTTTGTGTTTGCTGGGTACATGTATGTATATGTTGTGGGTGTATGGCCATGCTACTCTTTCTGTACGGAGACCGGAGACCGTTTTTAATAGATGACATGATATACTATAACAAACTGAGACGAATATTTCGGATGCCTATTAAAGGTGATCTATCACCCCTTGTATGTTATGAATTATTATGTCCTCAAATGGGGTGAATGGCTATCATGTGACCCTCTCAGAGGGTCACATGATAGCCAATCACCCCATATAAGGAAACACTTGTGCCCCATCTTGTAGAAACTTTGATTTATTTGTCACAAATTTATTCATACTATATAAGGGGTGATAGATCACCTCTAAAACTAGACCATTTGCAGCAGGCGAAATCTATGTCAGAGCAGGAACTTTGTCAGATCCTTGCGATGTCACCATGGTATCAGTGGCCTACGAGGAAGGGATTTTTACACAATCACTTTAACCCTTTAACCGCCGGTGCCGCATATATTCGGGTTTTCATTTTTTATTAACACATTAAGTACCACCTTTTAAACATGTTAAAGATAAAATGTGACATCAATCAGCAATATTTAAAGACAGTTGACCTCCATATTGTCAAATCTGAATAATTTTCACTCACTTGAAGTTGTGGATCGCGTCAGCGAGACACAACTCCAAGTGTGTGAAAATTAAGATTGAATAATTTGGCGGTTAAAGGGTTAAACCATTTTCGTAGAATAGCACGATACTGAGTTATGCTCAAGAAGTTTTTTTCCCTAAAATTTTCCGCTGTTTTTCATGCATATGCGAATTGCGCCCACCGCCCCCTCCCAGAAAAAGATACTTAGATACATAATGGGTCATAGTGAGGGTTATACAGGAGTCATCTTTTACAGTCTGTTGCTTATGTTTCAATCCGCAGCCACAATCACCCCCTCTTTGCTATACACCACTGACTCATTTGTCAGGAACGTGACTCGTTGTCATTATGTGCTTTTTGAACAAAGTGTTCATATCTGTTGTACCCTTTTAACCTTTACAATTTATATTATTCGTTTTTACCAGCTTTTCAACACGTTGAAGATACCAAAATCGTTGACCTCCATTTTGTGAATCTGAATTATTTTCATTTACTTAATGTTGTGAATCGCGGTAGCGAGACACAAATTTAATTGGGTGAAAATTCGAATAAAATAACTTGGCGGTTAAAGGGTTAAGTGTATGTATCGATTTGTAAGTGTTTTGGTCTAGCCCTATAACAGTTGAGCCCATATTGATATATTTAACCAACGTTACATGTGAATTTATCTGCTTGATAACGTCCGTGTGGGACTACAACATGTAAGTGACCGTAAGTGAAATATTTCCTGCCTTGCGCATTAAAAGTAATATATGAGTATTCCAGAGATAGGCTACCCCCCTGGGGAGCTCAAACGTGAAAACGAATAGCACATATCACCCCTGGTAGCCAAGGTGTCCTATGCGTGGCTACTAGTCCTCTAATTATTACCTCCACCAAAGGAGGTTATGTTTTGGTCGTGTCTTTTGTTTGTTTGGTTGTCTGTCTGTACACAGGATTATTTACAAAGTAATAAACGGACTTGCATTAAACTTTTACCAGAGGTGTGTCTCGGACCGAGGAACAACCGAAATTTTTTTGGGGATTATCAGAATTATGATCCGGATCCAGGATACGGATTACGGTCTAAGCCAATTTTTTTATATATTTGTGGAATTTGAATACCTATATATTATAGGTATACTATAGGCTATAGTGTATCGTCATTACACGGCAGATTCAGATTTTGACGTCTAAAGCTGGTTAACTTACTGGGTTAACTTACTGCTTACTTACATATACTACCATGTAAAGAAAAAAAGCGGTATCCGCGTATTTTACAAGTAAGCAAATACTACCTTTTGCCTTTGCACAGCAGTATTACCCCTTACAGCGCGGGGATCGACTTTAGTCGACAGAATCTGACGTCTGTAGACGTCAGATTCTGACGACTAAAGCCGATCCCCGCACTGTAAGAGTAAACATATTTCTAATGGCCGTAGACCTATAACATAGTAATTCAAATGAATCAGAAGGAGCTAACTAAGACATTTATGATGACTTTGAACTGAAAAAAACCCATTGGTTGCGATGTTTTTTTACAAATTATTTCAGTGCTTTAAAGGTTAATGTCTACAATAGTGCTTTGCAAACCAAAAGACACTAACTGCTTACTTTACAAGCAAGCAGTTACAGTGGTGTATGGGAGTTGGCTGAGCACCTCTGCTAGAAGAGCACCAAACAAAGGAGCGGACAAAATAGGGAAACCTCAAAGGAGTATTTTTTACACAACTGCCGTCAACCACAAAAATAGCATACCACTGAGCGATGGTTCAATAATTTTTGTTTTGCCAACAATTTTCCGCTGTTGTTCATCCGTGTAGACTTTTTGAGCAATGCCAATAATTGAACAAATGACCCATAGCTAGGTGTATAATCAGCCATATCAAGGTTATTATACTACAGTGCATCAACCTATATGAATAAATATTGTGGTGAATTTTCTTGATCAAGAGGCAGAGTGCTCTGCCTTAAACCGCCGAGGTTTGTAGTTCGAATCGAATTCATTTATTCATTAATTTATTTATTCATTTTTTTATTATTTGTTCATTCATTTATTTATTTATTTATTTATTTATTTATTTATTTATTTATTTATTTATTCATTTATTTATTTATTCATTTATTCATTTATTCATTTATTCATTTATTCATTTATCTATTTATCTATTTATTCATTTATTCATTTATTCATTTATTCATTTATTCATTTATTCATTTATTCATTTATTCATTTATTCATTTATCCATTTATTTTTTTATTCATTTATTCATTTATTAATATATTCATTTATTTATTACTTCATCCATGTATTCTTTTATTCATGTATTCTTTTATTCATTCATTCATTCATTCATTCATTTATTCTTTTATTCATTTATTCATTTATTCATTTATTTATTTATTTATTTATTTATTTATTTATTTATTTATTTATTTATTTATTTATTTATTTATTTATTTATTTATTTATTTATTTATTTATTTATTTATTTATTTATTTATTTATTTATTTATTTATTTATTCATTTATTTATTTATTTATTTATTTATTTATTTATTTATTTATTTATTTATTTATTTATTTATTTATTTATTTATTTATTTATTTATTTATTTATTTATTTATTTATTTATTTATTCAATTATCCATTTATTTATTTATTCATTTATTATTCATTTATTATTTATTTATTCATTTATTAATTTATTAATTTATTCATTTATTCATTTATTCATTTATTCATTTATTCATTTATTCATTTATTCATTTATTCACCGCGACCCACAATTTCAAGTAGGTGAAAACTGCTCATGTTGATGCCTAAACACTCATTAATTTTCAATTACAGTGAATTGTTCAGCTGATAAAACAGATTAAAACGACTATAATCTTAGCGCTTATAGGGTCACCTTTCTGAGGATCACATACCAGGCTGACTTGCCAAGCACTGGTTATAGCGAAAAGTCAACAATCAGGCGGTTTTTATTCGTGAAACCCAGTTAACGCCAAGTCCTAATGCCTTTTTAACCCTTTAACCGCCAAATTATTCAATTTGAATTTTTACCCACTTGAAGTTGTGTCTCGCTGACGCGATCCACAACTCCAAGTGAGTGAAAATTATTCAGATTTGACAAAATGGAGGTCAACTGTTTTCAGATATTGCTGATTGATGTCACATTTTATCTGTGTCACGTGTTTAAAAGGTGGCACTTAATGTGCTGATAAAAAATAAAAACCCGAATATATGCGGCACCGGCGGTTAAAGGGTTAACCCTTAAACCGCTAAGCGCGGCTATGGTCGTTGCTAATCTGTTTTATTTATAGTCGACAAAATCACTGGTATTCGCAATGAAAGTGGTCTATAGGAATTAAGATTTGCAAATGTTCAGTCACAGATTAATAATTTTCATTCACTTGAAGTTGTGGGTCGCGGTAGCGAGACGCAGCTTCAAGTGGGTGAAAATTTAAATTATATTTAATATATTTATTTAGTGCCTTAAGGTTTGAGGTCTGGCCAGCGTCGCAGACGTGGCTTCAGCAAACCGTGGCAATTTTCTGCATCGCTGATCTAAACTATGCGCCTCGCGGATCGGTAACATTAGACTTTTTAAAGGTGATCTATCACCCCTTATATAGTCTGAATACATTTGTGACAAATAAATCAAAGTTGCCACAAGATGGGGCACAAGTGTTTCCTTATATGGGGTGATTGGCTATCATGTGACCCTCTGAGAGGGTCACATGATAGCCAATCACCCCATATAAGGACATAATTATTCATACCATATAAGGGGTGATAGATCACCTTTAACCACAGGCTTCAATAGTTTTCCGCTATATACAATTCTGCCATGCAGAGCCTAAATGCAATAAGTACATTAAATACTGTTACTTTTAAAGTACTGAAGCAGCAACCTGACGAGTAGTACACCCCTGAATACTGCAGGATGTGAAGCAGTTGTTGCATGACCTCTGGCTTTACAAGAGGTGGAAATAATTATTATGGTTTATTTAATGTAAAAATACATAAGAAAATACATATTTGTTAACGAGCTGTGCAGACTAATCATGGTACTGTTAATTTGGAATTCCTAATACAAATGAGGAATCCTTACCAAAAATATTGCATCATTAGCCCATACACTGTTACATAATTTTGAACTTTGTGGTTAATTATTGGATTATCCATGACTGGGTCAGTGGTCTGATAAATCTATGGATGATCCCTTCGTGAGTTAAGGTCATTCAATATTTGCCAAATATTAACCAGCATTGAGCCAAAGCTGGTTCAATGTTTCGTGTTTTTCAATATTTTTTCAAAATGCCTGACTTCTACGAAGACATTACATTGATTTATTTGATATAACTTGAAATAAACGAATCGGAGCCCCATCAATCACGATACATGAATCTGATGCTGGATCGACGTTGGGCCACCGTCTGCGACGCTGGCCCAACGTCGATCCAGCATCAGATCCATGTATCGCGATTGCTGGGACAGGACCGCAGTAAGAACTGCGATGATAAAAAATGAATCAATAATGTTTTAAAAATCATAAAGTCGATGTCGGTATTACATACGGATGACATACTGTTGAAAGAGAGATGACACACGGGTGACATAGGATAGACATAGGATGGACATACCGATGACATGCGTACGACATACTGATACGGATGACATGCGGATGGCCCACGTACAGGTGAAATTGTTTTTCAATCTCGGCCCTGTTGTATTTTCACTCGCACACCTGCGGTAACTAATGATCAATGCGTTTTTGCGGTACTGAAATTGACCTGTGCAGACAGTAATCATAACCCTTATACAACCCCGAGGTATGGATTACAAAGCGAACGCGATTGTTTAATTATTGCTGGGCCGATGTTGCACACGATGGCCCACATTTATTCAGAGGCGCGGAGTATAGGACAGTGCTTGAGGTGCACATTTAAATATGTGGATGGACTCCTTTTTTAGTATCTTCGTTTTCCCAGACATGGATTTTTATGTCATTACCCAGTAAACACAAAACATTTGTATAACATTTGTACAATGTTGGACCAACGTCCAAGACGTTGGGCCGGCGTTGTACAAATGTTATGCAAAATGTATATACTTTTTAACCCTTACAAAGCCGAAATTTTTTTGTATAAACCATGGCGATATTAATATTTTTGCATCCGCGAAACTTGTAATTTTATATACTTTTTACACCCTATGCGCTTTTCAGAGTATTTTTTTCTAGTATGATTATATGAAATAACTTATTTTTTTTATTTCTGGTTTTGGTACGAGAGACAGATATGCCCCCATATGCATATCATACCAAAACTGCCTAAACTTGTTTTTAATTTTTGTTGTTGAAAATTAATTTGTAATAATTATTTAAAATTACTTATCATTTTAACCCTCCGAAAACCCCCAGTATTTTCTTTTTCATTCGCCTTGAGTTAGAAATACTGCCGCGCAAACCCAGCAAACACAAAACATTTGTATAACATTTGTATAATGTCGGCCCAACGTCTTCGACGTTGGTCCAGCATTGTACAAATGTTATACAAATGTTTTGTGTTTGCTGGGAAGACAAAAGCCAGTAATTACGTACATGACCAGTAAGCAGTTACTGCAGAATAGCTGTAGAAATTCCCACCTCAAAGCAAATGAAAATGATCTCATTTTATTAAATACCTAAAATAAAAAAATAAAATGAGACCTTTTCATTTTCAAAGATTTTAAACTGAACTAATTTTACTCCCACCCCCTTTAAAAATTGCCATATGATGCATTCGACGTATTGAGAACATTATTAGGTATTGTGGAGATTAATTAGTCTATTAGTCATGACAGTACGCGTATATCTATCATCACTACAGCCTAATAATTATTATTGTTGGCCGTAAATAAACTAATAAATACTTGTCAGATGTTGACAAAGAAAACATGGACAACCAAATGGCCCTCTCAAAACGTAATCACAGGTGTAGCATGCTAACTGTACGTGTGTACAGGCACATCTGTTAACTACAATTAATTAAAGAAAATGTCGGAACATTGTCCAACACCACATAACACACCCGCCCATGCGTGGTGATTTGCGGCGCCGCCCTTGAACAAGTTTAAAAACACATTAACCCTTTAAGTTCAAGAGTCGATAATACAACTATTAAATTAAATCACTTGTACTTAAAGTACGAGTATAGCGAAAATCGTTTGTGTCTTTGTGTATTTGTTACCGAAGTCAGTGTCAATCCTACTGATTTTAAATACATTTCCTGATACAAGATGATTTATTTTATAAAAAAAAGGGTTAATGAATTCATATAACTCAACTGTGCGGTAAAACGTGTGTGGCCTTTTAGAAATATGTTTTGTCCATCTGAAACTGGCTTTATCGATATCCAATTACCAACTTAATGTGAAAAATAAGTACCTTAACAAATTAGTTATCGACGATTACGTACCACTGTAATTTACCCATTATTAAATGTATTTCCACCTGGTTAATAGAAACCGTGTTCTTTTAAGCCATGCCTCTGGCAATTGCCTGTGGCAAATGCCAGAGGCATGGCTTAAAAGACCAATGCTGAACACCTGTTTAGACGTGTCAGTGCGGGAGACCAGTCTATTCTACAACGAATACAATATCTGTCGAGAAAAATCAAATTGTATGGGCGCAGATTTCAAACGCAACGACTACACATTATTATGAAGAATAACAGTCTAGTTTTGTTAGTGTTAATTATTATGGTATCTTCCATTTATTTGAAGCTGGCAATTGCGTCAGCAATGCCAGCTTCAAATAAATGAAAAATACAAAAAATGATACGTAGCGCTCAAAGTGTTAATGATTCTGTTTGCACCCGGTGTTGGAAGGGTCCAGAATCATTATTCCCGTCCAGCCGTTGCCGACTAATTTACTTCCCATGCACGCTATAATTTACCCATTACGGGGGGGGGGGGGGGTGGTGCCGCAAAAAAGGCAACCCCTGTAAACTTATCGGTAAAAAGTACCCCGCCGGGGTGTCCCCAGCGTGGGGTGTCTTCGCGCTCGTGACGTCATTATGACGTCATTATCAGGCGGATGAATTCAATTCGCCCTTGTGAAGCTAAACGACCGTATTGAAATTTCAGCCCACTCACGCGTTATACTTGTCATAAAGAAGTGAAGGCTGGGTTTATTTGCCTAGTATATAGGCAAACTCTGATAAAAAAACATATTTTTTTATTATAAAACAGAACAATTGTTCTCACAAAAAAAACGAATTTCTCATGTGATATAATTTATTATCTATTTATAATCAATAATTAATCAGGCTTATTTCCGACTTGACTGTAAATATTAATGATGAATGTATTTAATATTTGGCAACTTGTCTAACGTTTTAATGTTCCATTTATTTGTATATTATGAACTTAGGTTCGAAAATAATAAATATTAAATGCTATCTAGAGCCACTATCCAGCAAACACAAAACATGTGTATAATATTTATACAACGTCGGCCCAACGTCTTCGCCGTTGGTCCAACATTGTATAATTGTTATACAAATGTTTTGTGTTTGCTGGGTAGCCTTTAAACCACTAAGTAACATAATTTAAATTTGCATTCACTTGAAGTTGCAATTTGTGTCTCGATGTCTCAATGTATGACCCACAACTTCAGGTTGGTTACTCACATTTGCTTTTCTCCAGACCAAGCATTTGCAAAGTTGATGTTTTCTGTAGCAATAAAAAGTTCGAAAACAATTTGCTTTGTCCGCGGTACCCAGCTAACACGACACGTTGATCCAATGCTGGGCTAAAGTTGGCCCAGCGTCGTAGACAATGTGCCAACATTAACCCAGCATTGGGTCAACGTGTCGTGTTTGCCCCAGTAAACCAGAGATGCTGGGTCAATGTTAATTGGGCCAGCATCGAACACGGTGGGCCAACATTAACTCAACATTGGAATTACGTCTTGCTGAATAAAATGCATTAGCATGATTATAGAGGTGGTGCTTCAAAAAGCGTTGTCATTGTTCCCGATTTAAATTTATTTGGGTGTATTCTGCAATTTAGAGACAACCATTCAGATAGCCATTGTGATTCACTGAATAGTCACCAGGTGATGCTGCTGCATGACGTAAATAAATGACGTCATTTTCTGTGACGCGTGCGCACAGACACGACATGTGTCATGGTTGCGTGTTCAGATTTACATTACATATGCTCAGTCATTGATAAATCGTTACTAGATTTAAATTAAAATAAAAAAGTTACTATTTTTATTGTATTGGGCGTGGTAAATACACAATGCATAATTGAGCATGTCAGTACTTTTTTTGTAAGAATAAAATGTAGGCAAATATTTCAGTCACAGCGTAGATATTATAGCGCCTAGAGTGTCAAACACTGCAACAGACGGCTACGCCCTGTTTGGCCAGGTGACCATTAACGTTCTGTGCGCTAGATTCCATATTTTCAATATTAAATTCAAACTTATAACGACATTTTGCGTACTAGGTTGGACAGATGTTGGACCTCAGCTGAAACTGTCAACACCAAGAAGCATTGTTGCTTTGTGTGGCCAATGACATCAACTTCAGGTGAAAATTACACATATTAATTATTGTCAAATTGAGATCACAAATTTGCCTATCTTGATTTAAAACACACAGTTTGTTTCCAATAATTGCGATTTAAATGGCTAATGAAATGGATTGAAAACGATTATAGTGTGGTTAGGGAAGTGAAAGATTTAAAATCGGGTATTTTAAGAATGAGATGTGAACTGCTGTCAAAGTTCACAACTCAAGATGAAGAAAATGAGAAAATGGATGGATGGATTGTTGAATGAATAAATGAATAAATGAATGAATGAATGTATGAATGAATGAATGAATGAATGAATGAATGAATGAATGAATGAATGAATGAATGAATGAATGAATGAATGAATGAATGAATGAATGAATGAATGAATGAATGAATGAATAAATGAATGAAACAATGAATGAATGAATAATTGAAAAAAATAAATGAATGAATGAATGAATGAATGGATGAATGAATGAATGAATAAATGAATGAATGAATGAATGAATGAATAAATGAATAAATGAATAAATGAATGAATGAATGAATGAATGAATGAATGAATGAATGAATGAATGAATAAATGAATGAATGAATGAATGAATGAATGAATGAATGAATGAATAAATGAATGAAACAATGAATGAATAATTGAAAAAAATAAATGAATGAATGAATGAATGAATGGATGAATGAATGAATGAATAAATGAATAAATGAATGAATGAATGAATGAATGAATGAATGAATGAATGAATGAATGAATGAATGAATGAATGAATGAATGAATGAATCTTTGGGCCACTTTTGTGTTTTTGAATATAGAGCCCACGGGTTAAACTTCCACTTGGAATATAATTGTAAAGTATCTGGGCACCATGGATCAACAATTACCTCGGCTATTACATTCTGAGTTTAATGAATTCTCAGCAATTAATAAACGTTTATCCAATCTTGATTTGATATCTACGACGCAGGCCAAACATTAAGTCAACATTAGGTATATTCGCTATGTTTGCTGGGTTTTAATGTTTGTAGACGAGATTTCGCCTTTTCGCCATCGGAGCAATTGCTATAATATTTATCAGATTTTTTTCAATTTAATGAATTAAGTGACATTATACATATACCCGTAAAACGTTTCAATTTAAATAGGCACCAATCGTCTAATACATTTAATACTACTGGCTGCAGTAAGCAGTGTACTTTAAGCGCCGCTAGAGATTGAGGGGGGGGGGGACCAGTTAGATAAAAATGAGCTGCTACCGGATGTTATGATCTGATAAAGTCAATGAGAAAATAAACGACAGGTCTTTGATTATGTTAACTAAGCAAACTCGACCGATTATCGGTTTATAATACGCATAATAAAGCCGTGTCAAACCAGGGCAGTAACTTCTTACTTTATATGTAATCAGTTACTGTTTTTATGCCTTTATACATAGCCCTAACGGCGGCAAATAGATAGTATTTATTAATGCTTTAACATGTCGCTGTGCAGCATGCATGAGATTACAGTGATGCCTACGGATTTTCAATATTTTGATATAAATATATTTTCCAGTACTGTTAGTCAATGTGTAGCGTTTATTAAACAGTATCTCAGACTCACTTGTGTATGATATAGATGTAAAAGGGTCTGTTTTAATGGTCTCATTCGCGGTGACAGACGATTTAAGACAAAGGGGCCAGCCTGAGATGAGTTCTAAAATACGCGCTGACAGACGAGCACAGATAGCCGTCTACTCGATTACACCCTGTGATTGCTGAGGTGAACCTCTCAGCAAACTCGAGGCATTAACCCAATGTTGGGTCGTTGTTGGGCCAACGTCGTTGACGGTGGCCCAACAGCGACCCAACATTGGAATCTTGCATTGTGTTTTTCGGGGCAGCCTATTCAATTTTGCCAAATAAATAGGCCTAGCGCATTAGTATTATCACAAGCAGTGTTTTTAAAACGTTATTTTATTGATAGTCAAAGCATTTTCATCTATATCAAACACGATACATTGAACCGGGGTTGGTTCAATGCTGACCCAACGTCTACCACGCTGGCCCAGCACCAAACCGACAATGGTTCAACGTATCCTGCCTGCAGGGGCGTGGAATTAGAACCATTTAAATCGCTTCGGTTAGATTGACCCAATTATCGCGGTTCGTTACCGCACGGGGGGATTTACCCTGACCCCGCGTTGTTCACTTGTTTGTTTTCCCGGCCATTATCGACTGTTGCTTATCGCATAATCGCCGGGTTTAGTCGAGCAAATCAAGGCCAAACTGCGACTTCAAAGGCCGGGTTGTTGATGCTGCGGCCCGGCCTTGCGCAACGGTTGCCGGCGATGGCGTAACCAAATCCCTTTTTTGGCCCCAGACCACAGGGCGTCAATGGACCGGTGTAACAATGCGAACCATGGGAGAAGAATGAGTTAAATTAACACGCGGTCACAAACTGTGTTAACGTGTCTGTGTTGTGTGTTAACCCTTAACCTTTAAAGCGCCACGTTTTCAAATTTAACCCTTTACCCGCCGGTGCCGCATATATTCGGGTTTTCATTTTTTATTAGCACATTGAGTACCACCTTTTAAACATGTTAAAGATAAAATGTGACAGCAATCAGTAATATTTGAAAACAGTCGACCTCCATTTTGTCAAATCTGAATAATTTTCACTCACTTGAAGTTGTGGATCGCGTCAGCGAGACAACTTCAAGTGTGTGAAAATTCAGATTGAATAATTTGGCGGTTAAAGGGTTTAATGTGTATCCACCGGGACTCACAGCTTCAAGTGCACGGGTGAAAATTACACACGTTTGTTTAATTTGAGACCAGACATTTGCAAATAATGATGTTTAAAACATAGAAAATTTCGTTCCCACAAGCAGTGATTTCATCGTATAATAAAACGCCTGTAGTCATACTTAAAGGGTAAAGGCGTTAATCACGTCTCTTGTCGTTTTAGCTTTTTTATTTGTAATTCAAAAACAAATTAGAATATAAATTGAGCTTTAAATTTACTATATCGGCATACGTTTTGATTTAAATTGTGTATATTTGAGTACATTTTTACACACTTGACGTTGTGGATCGCGAATGCTTACTTAAATGATCAATTAAGTAATTACAAAAATAATAATTGAAACTACGTACCGTAGACTTTTATTGTAAAATATGCTTAAAAGCTGTATGGCTACATACAAAATTATTATCTAACATTGTAAATTAGAATTTGAAGTGACTACGTTTCTTTTGTAATAATAGTAGTCTTAGTATTTCATTGCATCTAATTTGCAGCTATTTTGATGGTACCATGGAGAAAAATGCAAAATAAGGAGTACGAATATTTTAAATTTCAATATATCTGAGGCACACCATATTTTGAGGAAGCAAGCCAGATTTCCTGTCCTTTGCGCTTAAAGTGTCAGTCTGTGTGGCCACTTTTTGAAAACTTCCAATCCCACCAGGTGGCGGTGATTTATGTAACAGCGCACACTTTGATGACGTCATTTCCTTCAGTTGTTTCTTAAGGTGGACTTCAGCAGTGAAGTGTGGCCGCGACTTCTGTTGCGCTGCGCATTTCTCGCATGAGGCACGTGCGCATGTGCAGAGTAACCCTGACAACGGGGACATATTTGTATATAAACCACGGAGATCAATTTTGTTTTCAATTTAAAATCATAATCACGGTCATTATAAATAATTTGAAATCATAATCACGGTCATTATAAATATTTAACCCTTACAGCGCGGGGATCGACTTTAGACGTCGGAATCTGACGTCGATAAACGTCAGATTCTGACGTCCAAAGTAGGTCCCCGCGCCGTAAGGGTTAAGTATATTTTGGTTAGTTCAAACACTAGACCAGGAAACGAGACACATTGAACCAATGTTGGTTTAATGGTGGGCTAGCATCGTAGACGCTGGGCCAACGTTCAGTCAACATTGATTTAATGTGTCGTGGATGATGTTGAAACCCTCTGTTCTTTTTCGTCCATTTGAAGCTGGGAATAAATTAGTGAAAATACCCATTATTCTGAATCTCCTGATCATTTTGCAAGCTTTGGCGATATTTTAAAATAAAGGCTTTATCTACCATTTTTCAGTTTACATGCCAGCTTTGACATATGTGGCGTTTAATTGTTTTATTTTTAAATGCGGCACTGATCGGTTATGTTTTTTCAGTTTTCATTACCCCACAAATTTGAACAGTTCGATTCCAATGTACACGTGTGTGCACGGGGGAGATATCACCCGCAGCGGGGTTCGAACGTGTCTGAATTCCCGCACCGTCAAATTTGAATAAAAAATTCACAGAAATTCGCGAATTGTATTGGAAGAAGATGACTTAAAGTGGATGAAAAAACATATCGTTATTATTAAAAACAGTTCCATTGACAACCCTTTACCCTTTAACCGCCAAATTATTCAATCTGAATTTTCACCCACTTGAAGTTGCGTCTCGCTGACGCGATCCACAACTTCAAGTGAGTGAAAATTATTCAGATTTGACAAATGGAGGTCAACTGTTTTCAAGTATTGCTGATTGATGTCACATTTTATCTTTAACATGTTTAAAAGGTGGTACTTAATGTGCTAATAAAAAATGAAAACCCGAATATATGCGGCACCGGCGGTTAAAGGGTTAAGTGTGGGAAATCAAGTCATTCTTCAGAGATTCAAATGCATGCATGTAGTCTTGATGCATCGTCAGGGTTTACAGTGTTATTATATGGTATGTGATATGATATGACTACGTCACGGTGTGTAACAATTTTTTACATTTTGTTTGTTATTTTCTGTCATTGTAGTCAGAATCACACCAGGGTGAATAAATTTTGTTGATTTCTCAGTCTGACCTATTTTTAAGGTGGTCGCCGCATCATCAGAAAATAGTGCGTGTAAATAATTAGTAGCATCATGCATAACATTTAGCTCAACTTAGACAGAATTTTTGAACTTTAAACGCGCGAGAAGTTAAATATGCAAAATTACTTATTTCAAACACACTGCCGTGAAATGCCAAAAGGCAGTAACTGCTTACTTTACCAGTAAACAGTTACTGCCTTTTGCCCATGCTGAACAGCACAGAAGCTTAACATCTCATCTGATAACGCTAAGTCCCATCTTAACACAATAACGATCATCAAAGAATCACAAGCTTTGAGGATTAAAATTCTAAGAACGCATATTTAATTAATTCATTTACAATAATAACCGTTAAATACATCACAGGATAAAGAAATGCAATATGTGTGGTGCGCATGAGTCAATTTTGAATCATGACGTCATACCGTCTCATCATAGATTTTACATGGGATTGCGTCGAAGACGTTGGGCCGGCGTAGTATAAATGTTATGCAAATGTTTTGTGTTTGCTGGGTTAGGCCCAACCATGCCCCCCCCCCCCCAAGGCCAAGAAGTTCCAAGATTAAAATTTCACAGGATTTGTGTTTTCTGTTACCTTGTTATTACTTGTCTATGTTTAGCAGAGAATACATCAATGCCTACCACAAGTGATATCACCACACTTTGCCACAGTTTTTCCACCTGCAGATGAAGTTAAGAAATTAATCCTCTCTTCCCAGAACAAGTCCTGTGATCTTGACCCATTGCCTACCAAATTATTGAAATCTTGTCTAGATATATTGCTAACTCCCATCACGAACATTGTCAATTTGTCTTTGGAATCCGGTTCTTTCCCAGACGTTTTGAAATTATCACACATCACACCCTTATTAAAGAAACCATCACTGTCTAAGGATGACATGAAAAACTATAGACCAGTTTCGAACCTAAATTTCATTTATAAAATAAATTAAAAAATAATTTCAATCAATCAGCATATAAACCTCTTCATTCTACAAAAACAGCCTTGTTTAAAAAGTTACAGCGACATCTGTATAAAGATGGACAGTGGCAAGAACACAACATTGGTCTAGCTGGACCTGTCCGCAGCCTTTGACACCTTGGACCATAGCAGCATCATTGAGCTCTTGTCCGGCTCGTATGGTATTTCTGGAACAGCACTAAATTGGATCCGTTCCTACCTATCAAATCGAGTGCAAAGGGTTAAACTTCTGGATAAACTCGGGAAACCGTTCAAGACGGATTATGGTGTCCCCCAGGGCTCTGTTCTGGTACCACTCTTATTCACTTTATATACAACTCCCCTGGGTAGTGTGATCAGTAGGCATAACATCAGCCACCATCTGTATGCTGATGACACCCAGATTTATCTTTCTCTTTCCAAAACAGATCCTGAGATGTCACTGTCGCTGGTCCAGCAGTGCTTGCAAGACGTCTCTGACTGGATGATAGCTAGCAAACTCAAATTGAATCCTGACAAGACAGAATTTATACTAATCGGCACTAAATCACAACGAGACAAATTTAAGAAATATTTCCCTACAAAATTACTAGATCAGGATGTAACACCAACTGATTTGGCAGGAGATCTAGGGGTAGAATTTGACAAGGATTTCAATTTTAAGAAACATATATTAAAAGTCTGTCGATCATGCTCCTATCACATACGTGATTTGCGTCGCTTGCGCAGATGTTTAACAGCGGCAGTGACTAAGACAGTAGCAACTTCACTTGTTTCGAGCAAGCTAGACTATTGTAATTCTATCCTCTATAACATCCCAAATCGCGAAATAAACAAGGTGCAAAGTGTTCAGAACTGCTTGGCCAGGGTTGTGACCCGTTCTCCACGATTCTGCAGTGTTACACCTTTGTTAAAATCCCTACACGGGCTCCCTGTTCAATTCAGAATAAAATACAAACTATGCACCCTCACATATAAAGTAATACATTCTGGTAAGCCAGTATATCTACATAATCTGCTTAAGCCTTTAAACAGAACCCGTAATCTCCGCTCCTCAGATGATGATCAACTGGTTGTTCCCAGAGTGAGTTCCTTATTCGGTTTTGCAGCGCCTCTGAGCTCGGGACACCGAGGATTTAGGCGCATTAGAAGTTTTTCATTTCATTTCATTTCAATGATGATTATAACATAACGATAACGACTTGTATGTAACCTTCAGAGTCTTTCGTATATAAGATAAAGCCAGTGGAGCTCTACATTCTTAGCCGTGGAAAAGGCTGAGTGTTTTTTTAACATTAACACATCCGACCATAAAGGGGATCCTCATAATCAACAACTCGGTCACACCTGACTAAATATAGCACCATAGGCCTACCATGATAATAGGTCTGTAGTTGATCAACAATAATTCTCCATTCCCGGCTTAGAATGTAGTGGTCGGACAAAGCAAATAATGTATGGTGTGTTTTAAAAGTAGGTTCAGTCATCCCCAGAGTTATCTTTTTCACTCAATTGAAGAGGGTGAACATTATTCATATTTTTTTCAATGTAGATCATACACCTGCAAATCTTAACCCATTTCGTTACCAATTACAGTGATTTGATCGAATACAAAGCTTATTGAACCCTTTAACCTCCGGTGCCGCATATATTCGAGTTTTCATTTATTATTAGCACATTAAATACCACCTTTTAAACATGTTAAAGACAAAATGTGACATCAATCAGCAATATTTGAAAACAGTTGACCTGCATTTTGTCCAATCTGAATAATTTTCACTCACTTGAAGTTGTGGATCGCGTCAGCGAGACACAACTTCAAGTGGGTGAAAATTATTCAGGGTTAAGGCGATTATCGTCGTGTTTAGCGGTTGACCCAGCAAACACGATACGTCGCCATTGGTTTAACGTATCGTTTTTGCTGGGGATGGGTTAACGTTAACGTTAGGGATATTGACGATTTAATCAAAATGATAGATAGGTGAATAGTATTGGACCTGTAATCATGCTGAAGAGGAAGAAAAGATTTTTAGGAAACCTTCCCAATACGATTAGAAACAACATACTAAAACTCCCCGTGATTCCCGCTGGAGCCTTTTCCATTATTCAAGATGGCGTCCAAGATGGCCGCCAAAATGTTCAAACCGCCATATCTCCGCTTGTAATCAATATAACTTCATGATTTAAATGTCTACATGTCCATTTATCGCTATAAGGATTACGTTGAAACAGGTTCTGAGTCACTAAATAGTCACGCCTATAAGTTATTTGCAATTTAAGGTATATTGATAAGCGAAATAGCAAGACTTTCATTTGTGTGACATTTTAAATACTATTTCAATCATTAACATATCAGAAATTGAAAATAAATGATATATGTGACTATTTCGTGACTCAAAGCCTGTTTCATTGTAATTCTTTTGTAATAAAGAGCATTTTGATATAAAAATCTTGAAGTTATGTTGATTCGGCCTACAAGCGGAGACATTGGGTGGTCCATTTATGCAGACATCCACTCGAACACCCCCGAAAATTATACCAAAGATGTTTTCCAGAGGTTTTGTCACCAATGAGATGTATTTATTGGCAGAAAAAAGTCTTTCAAAATCTGACTACCAGAAAAGTGGTAAATCCAAGATGGCCCCCAATAAATCTAGAAAAAGGAAATTGCTATGACTAAATATTGTATAGTGTTTTATGCCTACTCAAAGTATTAAGTGTAAATGTCAGTGCAGGCACTGATATTGGCCATGGTAGCCTTAAACAACCATCAATATAGTTACCTTCTGCTATTGTCACTCTGGGTACTATCCGATCTGAGTCTCTGGACATAAGATCATGCCTGGGGGTAATTCCCCCAGACATGCCCAGAACCCCTATATTATCGGGCGAGTGAAGGAAAACGCTCTCAACAACCCACCGTGCCCTATCAACCCCAAACTCACGTCATCATCTGTACATCAGTCATCTCATTAGTGGTCTGTACTGTTTTTTTATCGCATTTCAATGTCACATAAATGATCATTAGTGCCAAAACGTGACATAAAGCAATACATTACTGGGAATTATACCATGAAAAAGCAGTGAAATTCGAGGAATAAATGTACATTGTATTCACATCATTAATTTTATTCAGTTCTTCTATGAAGTTAAAAATATGTGTTTATGTTTTTCCACCTCCCCCTTTCCTGACATAAAAAGGAACCTCAAATACTATACCCACCACTCTCATTTCCGGGAAGGTGAAAAACATATTATGCAACAAATTAGACGCATAATAGCTGGTATAGGTGTGATTCTGACTGGATAATATAATTCTGCTAGGTTTTTAAAGATTAAAGCATGCTCAAGATGAAAAGATCAACTTAACTTTGCAAAAATGTCATTTTAAACAAGGCATTACAATGAATTACCAGGAATAACAAAGCATTACAACTAAAAGGGCAGGAGGCAATGGAGAGGCGCTAAGAGGCGACGAAGAGGCGTTGAAGGGCAATGTAAAGGCGTTGAAGGACGACAAAGAGGCGTTAAGGTGCGACCGGGCGTGCTAAAAGGTGGTGGGGAGGCAGTACAGGGCGACGAGGAAGCGTTAAATGGCAATGGGAAAGCGTTAAAGGGCTATGGGGAAGCGTTAAAGTGCGATGGGGAGGCACTTCAGGACAGCGAGAAGGCGTGAAAGGGCTCTGAAGAGGTGTTAAAAGGAAATGGGGAGACATAAAAGGGCAAGTAAGATGCGTGCAAGTATGACGGGGGTGTTTAGAGGTAACGAGGAGGCATTGAAGGGCATCGAAAAAGCGCCATAGGGCATTACAGAGTCATTAAAGGGCGATCGAAAGGCAATACGGGGAGACAGGGAGGTGTTAAAGGACAATGGGGAGACGGTGAAGAACAACGAGGCAGTGCTAAAGTGTGACAACGAGGCATTAAAAGGTGACGGAAAGGTGTAAAAATGGCATGCCCTAAAATGCGATGGGGGGGGGAAGCAAAAGGGGATGAGTAAGTATTGAAGGGCGACGGAGAGGCGTTGAATTGCGATTGGAATGTGTTGATGGGCAATTGGCGGGAGTTAGAGAGTATCTGGTGGCGTTAAAGGGTAACGGAAAAACGATAAAAGGCGGTGGGGAGGCGTGGAAGCTAAATAACCTTATACCCATAAATATGACAAATGAAATGAAAAGAATGGGGTTTTAGGCCACCTTTGTACACATACAGGCTAAACTTGGCCAGGAGAACCTCCTGAGGATGGTGAGATGAATGAGATGATACTGCCCTCCAGACACATGATTCGAAATATGACATTTAACTATCAACATTGTACTACAAGAATTGTAGCTAAAGCCTCATCAAGGATATGGACTACACTTTTTTCAATTTGCATTTGTGTAAAATGTTTTTGGAATAAGACTTCGGATCAAACTACTACCAAAATCAAATTAAAATGAAGTTATTTTAATTTGTTAGAATCATATTCTCGCTCATGTGACCTTAAAATAGACATTTCGAGAAGAAGTTGAATCGATCACTAAAATAATACCAGAAATGGATCTTCCAGTAAGTTAGGTAAAAGGTCGGTTACCTCTTTAAAAAAATAGTCATTACACTTGTTTTACTTGACCTTAAACATGTTAAATGTGACGTTTTAACATTAAATACCCTTAATATTTTTTTTTATTTTGACTTCGGAAATTTACTTTTTGATCTTGAAGAAGTCCTTGTATCACCAAAATAATACTATAAATGGATTATCCACAAAGACGAGGTATTACACTATGATGGATTTTTTGATATTTGTATTTGTTAAAAATATTATTTTCAGGAATTTGACCTTAAAATCAACCTTTTGACCTTAAAGGTCACCTTGAATCACAAATATAATACTATAAAATGATTTACCAGTCAAAATCCCATGAAAATGAGGCATTACACAATTTCTTAGCTTTAGTTTGTAAAAATCATTTTTTCGATTATTTGACCTTTAAATTGACCTTTTAACATTGAAGATGGCCTTGAATCATGAAAATAATATAAGAAATGAATTTTCCAGTCAAAATTACACAAAAAAGAGGTTCTACACTTGTTCCTACTTTTATTTGTCGAAAAAACATATTTTACCTGGGCCATGGTCTTGGATTTCGCCATACCCCCCCCCCCTCTTCCCCTAGCCCCGCCGCCATCTTAGAGGGCAAATTTTGATAGACTGTCACTCACTATATGCCCAGTAGGATGGAAAAACGTTATAAACCTTGTGTCATATTTTTTTTTTGGGGGGGGCGAGGTGGCTTATCTACCCTTCTATATATATCTGTGTTGACATTCTGGCGGCCATCTTGGACGCCATCTTGAATAATGGAAAAGGCTCCAGCGGGAATCACGGGGAGTTTTAGTATGTTGTTTCTAATGGTATTTGAAATGTTTCCTGAAAAATGCAGCTTTGGCATATTTTTCCCCCTTCAAAACCTAATACTATTTGCTTAAGATCTATGTCACGGTGTTGAACGTTTTCACTTTTATTTTTATGGTATTTTCTATCACTTATTTGTATTATCACTCCAACGATTATTCCCATGTGAAATGTGTCGTGAATTATTTACAGCTGCGTAACATTAAACTGAACCTAAAAAGAGTTTGCGGATGGTAGATAGCCACATTGACTATTTTCACAATAATAGCGACCAAAACGCCGTGCAAAGCCAAAAGGCAGTAACTGCTTATTGCCTATATGCAGAGCTGCACAGTAGCTTAACGTCTGCTCCGATAACGCTAAGTCACATCTTAACACATTAACGACCATCAAAGAATCACAAGCCTACAGGATTAAAATTTTACGAACGCATATTTAATTAACTCATCTACAAAAATAACCGTTAAATACATCACAGGATAAAGGGACGCAATGTGTGTGGTGCGCATGCGTCAAAGTTGAAAAATGACGTAATGGCTTCTCAACTTACATTTTGCATGCAGGGGTCGCTCTGGCCTAACGCTCCGACGTCTTTGATTTTACTGTACGGCGCGAATTAACCCTTATCCTGTTAAGTTCATTAATTTAAATTTTCACCCACTTGAAGTTGTGAGTCGCTACCGCGACCCACAACTTCAAGTAGGTGAAAATTAAATATTTTTGTTGAATTTGAGACCAAACATTTGCAAATTCTGATGTTTAAACACATATGTGACGCGCCACAGCAAAACCAGGCGCTTCTCGCACAGTGTTGATTTGCATAAAACAGATTTGAAACTGCCAAATACTGAATAATTTTTTGTCTATGCTTTTTTCAAATTAAGTGTTTTGACGTTGAAAAATATGTTTTTAACACATTATTGAAGTTATTTCCACCTTTTTTATCTGATTCGAAGGTTTTTAAGACGATTTTTGCCGGCAACCTTTGACATGACTGAGAACGACTCTACCGGAAACACTGGTCGTGCGGTCGATTGTTTACATTTTTTTCCGCGCCATTTCTAGGACTACGTCCACGTTTTGGTTTTTTTCACAAGAAAATGTGTTTGAAAGTTCACTTGCTGAACCTGAAAACAGAATATATCATCGTTGATACACATTTCATGAAACTAATACTGCCGATGAGAAAAATAACACAGTCACAGGTAAGCATTCGTTAGTCTACTCAAATACCGCCCGTGCCAAGCCAAAATTGAAAATCCAAATTGTCGGGGGAAGACTCCGGCTCGGCAGTGAGTGACTCACTGACTGACAGTCACAGTGACACTTGATTCGCGGACACTGCCAGCCACTGCACTGGCTCACAGTCGACCACACTGACACAGTCTAGACTAAAGATTTAGTAAAGACTATAAAGCCTAAAGGCCTAAACTTCTAAAGCTCGCACTTGCAGTTTTTCCGGTGTCACTGTCACGTCAGTAATTGAGTGTCAGTGACTGAGTGAGTGAGTGACACTCACCGACTCAGACTCGGTCTGACAGTGACAGTCACATCAGTGGCACACTGTCCCTGCTTTCTCAGGTACGATGAGTGTGAGTGAAAACAGATTCACATCAGCTATATAGATTATAGGCTAGTGATTAGGCCCTAGGGGCCTAACCACGTCACGTTTAAATGAATTTCGCTGTTTTCTCACTCAGAGTCTGTCAATTAGGCCTAGACCTAGGCCTAGACCTATCAGTTATTCAGTAGGCCTATCAACCAATGCGGGGGGGGGGGGGCAACGGCAATGGCACTGACCATGTTTATGAGATTTTACATTTTAGGTCAATGCCTACGTTTCACATAATATTTATTCAAATGTTCTACTTTTAGTCATGAATGTGGCGACTAACGTTACTTTGAATATTGTGCGATTTTTTTAGTATATAATAAGCCAGTTGGCCTACTAGACTATAGTTCATACCTCATCGCGAACCTTGTGTTTTGATATTTAAAAAATATTTATTGACTAAAAATTTCTTTTTTACCCAAGTTATGCTGCGACTAGTATTAGCCTAGGCCTATAATTGCTGACATTTTTCTTAGGGTAGTCACTGCATCACTGAAAATAGTAGGCCCTAGGCCTACTGAATAAAAATTAGTTGAGAGTTGACTGAGACATCAGCGAAATACATTCACTCTTCCTTGCTCAATATGAACCCGAGAATCATACGTATCTGGGCATAATTATTTATGTTAGCCTAGTCTAGACTAACGTTATAGACTGATCATTCATGTCATTGTCTGTCCAACAGTAGGCTACTATCGATGGATTTTGTCCAAAAATGAAAATTTAAAGCTAAATTCCATTTTTGATTTTCAGTTTGAAAACATTTCTTTTATCATAACTTGAATAGGGATTACTGTGCGCAAAATATAAACAAAATAAAATCATCTTGAAATTACTTTTTGCTTTTTTTCATTTTTTGCTACTTATCATTTTCAGGTTGAAACAGCTTTACAAGTTGATACAGCAACTTCAATTGAGTTGAGGCTGCATGCGGGAATTGTCACTGGAAGTGCTCCTTAAATCTTGGCATCTCTTGCTTGACTCAATTTGACGAAGAAGACTAGTTAGGTATTTATTGTTTTAAACCTTTTTTAACAGACATGTAATTCTCAAACTTTCACCTATTCATAAAATATATTTCTACTGACAGCAAGACACTACCGGTAATATGTAAGTCATTTCACATGAATATAATGTAATTTAAGTCACATGTAATGCTTCATTATTCCAATAGATACATTTTAGTAAAATTATTATAGCACATTTATGATATGAACTTCATTTGAGCTAAGTACAGTATTTAAAATTCATATGATTTGTAAGGATATAGACTACTGTATAATATGTATGCCTATAATATAAGATATGAATAAACAGGTGGATAAAAATGATGGTTCAAAATGTCAAATGTCTTTTGTTTTTACATTTGGCAGGTACCAAAGAATAAAGTGATTTTGTTCAGAAAAGATCAAATTCTCAGTACAAAATGGCATGATAGTAAATATGTGCAGCTGCTAGCAATCTGACATTCCAGACTAGAAAACAAAAAAGTCACTAAATATGTACAGTAAGCATGGTAAGGTTAGTATCATTAGCGCAGGTTTAATTGTAAACCTAACCATATTCCCATTTCATAGCCCACCACAAAAAATATCTGATTTTTGTCATACTCTTTTGTTAAATTGTCTGATATATCCTGCAAGTTGGAATCATGAAATAATCACTATATAAAAAACAAGCGCATCACATTTTTTTCTTTTCTTTATTTCTTATTTTATTGTTATTCACTGTCCTTCCCTTGTTTAAAATAAACACTAAGTTACAAACATTACCAGAATAATGGTCCTCATACGTGGTTATGCAGTTATATTGTTCCATAAATTTCTGTCATATCCCAGCAGACACAAGATGTTGAATCAATGTTGGTCCACTGTATACAGCATTGGACCAGCGTTGAACTAACATTCTTTGTAACCTTATTTATTTATTCAGTGAGATAAGTAAATGAATTGTTCAGTCTCAACATTAGGTATGTACATTTTTAAAATTTGTATCCTCATCCTGTGTGATCATCAGTTGTATCTTAAAGTTACAGGCTAGTATTGGAGTATTCGTTTCAAATAGCTATATCAGCAGATTTACAAGTTATTAACTATCACTATTAACAACTGATTAGAATTTCCCAGCATTAAAAAAAAATTAAAGATTTTAATATCTGAAATTATTATGTTGGATGTAATAGCCTTTTCATTATTGTGTGTAATGTATGTTTCAGAAAATGATACCTGGAGTTGTAGATATTGTAGAAGAAAAGAATGGATGGTGTCGATTTGGATGACCAGATCTACATGACTTCTATTTGTTGCAGTGCACAATAGTGTAAAATTGTGGACAGACTATAGTATACTTTTGTGGTCACTGGTGTATGATATAACTTTTTTTACATCAAATCACAGAATAATCAGAGGCTGAATGAAGGAAGGTCTTCTAAGTCTCAGTACACTTGTATCCTGAATAATTCATTGAAATGGATGAGGTCAATTTTGGATGGCTATATGACTATTTCTTAAAGTACACAACTGTGACATTGTGGGGAGAAGCTTGTCCATCCTCTGGGCTATGCTAGACTATAGTATAATGTTGTGGTCACTGGTGTATAATGAAACATTTGATACCTCAAATCACTGAATAACCAGATGCTGAATAATTGTATTCCTAATTTGTGTACAAATGTATCTTGAATAATTCATTAGAAAAACACCAAAATCTACTTAACATATTTTAGCAAAATTTGACCTTGACATGACCTTCATGTGGCCTAGGTGTGATCAACAATAAATATCTAAATTGACAAATATTATCTCATAAATGTATTGTTGTTTTGATTTTTTTTTAAGTGTGTTGATTGGCATAGGACTATATTTTTATTCAAATTATGAGCAATTTTATCCGCTTGAAGTTGTAGATCGCGGTAGCCTGCCAGACACAAGCTGGTAAAAATAAAATTAGAGCTACATGTATCCTGGTTCAAATTTCTACCAGTATAATATAAGCATATAAGTGCACCTTTATGCTAACCAATGTTACTTTTCAGTTTTCTTGGATTTGACCTTGAAATTACCTTGAGATGACCTTGCCATGACCTTGGGGTAACACCCATGAAGCCTAATTCCAACCCAGTTAATCATGTGTAAGCCTACTTGGGTTGGACTTCATAACATACATATATTACATTAAAGTAAAGACCCTCAGTCTAAACCAGGCAATTATTGTGTTACTTTGTTTTTTTCTTCCATTTCAAACAGGGGGCACATCAGGGTGATTCAATGGGATATTACCCCTCTAACCCCTTTATTACCCTTTTAACATCTTGGGGTATGCTTGATATACATCCATGTTAGTGTCCACGTGGGTTTCCTATTTCTTAGGCATCTCAAGTGTACAAAAGTGTAGCAAAAACAACTCAATTATGCTATTTCCCCCTCTTTTGTGTTGATTTGACCTGCTGTGACCTTGAGATGACCTTGCCATGGCCTTGAGGTAACACCCCTCAGAAGTACATCCGAAACCCATGTCCCCATGTGTACTTTGGTTAGATTTCTTCACATGAAATTGAAGTATTGACCATTGGTCTAAGCACGGCCATCATTTTGTTATTTGGCCCATTTCAGACAGGGATGACATAAGCATGATTTGACGGGGTATGACCTCTTCAACACAAAAGTACCCCTGTAACCTCTTGGGTATGCTTGGTATACATCCATGTTGGGGTCCGGCTGGGTTTTAGCCACCATGGGCATCTCAAGTGAAAAAAATTGGAGCAGAAACAACAAAAATATGCTTTATTGAACACTTTTGTATTGATTTGACTTTGCTGTGACCTTGCTGTGACCTTGAGATGACCTTGCCATGACCTTGGGGTAACAGCTTTATAAAGCCCAACCCCAACCCTTTGGACCACGTGTGTACACAGTTTAGACTTCATCACATAAAATTGAAGTATTTACCATTGGTCTAAACATGGCAATCGTTTTGTTATTTGGTAAATTTCTGCTATTTCAGACAGGGGTGACATATGGGTGATTTGCTGGGGTATAACCTCTCCAAACCCTATATCACCCCTGTAACCTATTAGGGTATGTTTGGTATAACTCATTGTTGGTGTCTAGTTGGGTTTCAACAATCATAGAAATCTCAATTGAACTAAATTTGAACAAAAACAGCAAAAATAAGCTATTTTCACCCCTTTGTGTTGATTTGACCTTGATGTGACCTTGAGATGACCTTGCCATGACCTTGGGGTAAAAGCTCTATGAAGCTCAACCCCAATCCATGTCATCATGCATATTTGGATTGGGCTTTATCAGATTTAATTAAAGTACCGACCATTAGTCCAAACATGACAATCATTGTGTTTTTTGGTCCACTTATGTCATTTCAGACAGGGGTGACATCAAGGTGATTTAATGGGGTATCACCCCTCCAACCCCTATATTTCCCCTTTAACCTCTTGTTTATGTTCAGTATAACTCCATGTTGGGGTCTAGGCGGGGTTCGACCATCACATACACTTCCAAGTTAACAGAATTGGTAAAAAACAACTATATTTTGCTCTTTTTAGTTGATTTGACCTTGCTGTGACCTTGAGATGACCTTGGGATGACCTTGAGATGACCTTGGGGTAACACCCCTCTTACGCCCAACTCCAACCCATGTCACCATGTGTAATTGGGTTGGGTTCCATCCGATTTCATTTTTTATGTTCAATGAAACTGTTTTTCTTATATATAAATTTGACAAATTTTGTGATTTCTTGTACAAGTTTACAATTTATCTTATTTTTAATGGTTACCTTTAAAGACAGTTTTCTCAATAGTACTATGCCAGAAAATTGGGTTGGACTTTTTTGTTTTGAGTAGCTGTATCTTTGGAAATACTCGTCCGATTTTCATACAATTTGTTTTAAAATGCACAGAACATGAAGCGCTATCAGATGGTGGATTTTTTGCAAAAAACTTTATTTTCGAGAAGAGCCTGGTTTTGGCATGCTGCGTCACATATTTCGTTCCCAATATCAGTGATTTTATCAACTGATAAAACATATTCAAAACGACAATTGTCGTGATCAGCAGATGAGGGTTAACAGATTAACCCTTTAGCCGCCGGTGCCGCATATATTCGGGTTTTCATTTAATATTAGCACATTAAGTAACACCTTTTAAACATGTTAAACATAAAATGTGACATCAATCAGCAATATTTGAAAACAGTTGACCTCCATTTTGTCAAATCTGAATAATTTTCACTCACTTGAAGTTGTGGATCGCGTCAGCGAGACACAACTTCAAGTGGGTAAAAATTCAGATTGAATAATTTGGCGGTTTACAGATTAAAGCTGGTCCGCACGTCTTGAATTTCACCAAAGGGCTTCGAGAAGCCCCGGGGACAAAATTCACAGGTGTTGTGTTTTCTGTCGTCTGATTATTACTTGTCTATGTTTAGCAGAGGACGGGGATTATAACATACCAATAACGACTTGTATGTAATCTTCAAAGTCTTAAAGATAATTATGTTCATTCATTATTAGCCTTTAACCCTTTCAACCCTCACGATGCATGAAAGCATTATTTTGCATCCCTGAAAAATGACGTAATTGTTTTAAATTAGGGATTTTAGAACGTACATATGCATCAAACTGTCGTAATAATAGCAATATATTTTTTTCATTTCCCACCCACTCCAAATCATCTTCATCCACTTCAAGTCGAGAATTGCGATAGCAATTCGCGGCTTGTAGTGGTTGAAGATGACAATGGTAAATTTAGGCTTGAAAGGGTTAAAGCCCTTAAAGCGCCAAGTTGTCTTAAATTGTACCTACTTGATGTTGTGTCTCGCTACCGCGACCCATTTTTGTTTAGTTTGGGACCAACAATTTGCAAATTTTGATGCTTATACCCCCCATTTTATTTCTAATTACAGTGATTCAAGTGAGTGAAAATCATTCAAATTTGCCAAAAGGAAAGTCAGCGATTTTTAAATATTGCTGATTGATGTCACGTTCAGAGTTGGGGTCAATTCCGGAATTGAATGGGAATTGAGCTCAATTCCTGACTCAATTCCAGGAATTGGACTAGGAATTAGAATTAAAAAAAAAGGAATTGGAATTGAATTGGAAATGACAAAAAATGCCCGGAATTGATAAAGGAATTGACTTTTTTTATCCATGTTTATTTTTGATCATCACTTTTATCATTGCAGTAGAATTTTACCTGATCTATGTTGATTGATATGTGTATTATAATAATAAGAAGAAATTTATATTGAAAGGTTTATTTTAGTTATGTAAAAATACTAATTTAAATAACCTATGGCCATCAAAATTAAATAAGTCTGTGATGTGTAATCTAAATAATAGTTGTAACAAGATTGCCCCTTGGAGCAATTCAAGCTAACTATGAAAGATTGGTGTGTGCGTATATACTTGTTATTTGTTACTTGTTGCTACTATACACCCTTGATTTACTCCCGCGGACTGTTCACGTTTTATCTTTAACACGAAAATGAAAAAAACACGAATATATCCGGGATCAGCGATCAAGGGGTAAAACGATTACAGTCGTGCTTAGCGGTGAAAGATTTCGCAATTGAGATTCCTTGCTGAAGCGAAGCTTTCCTGAATTGTCGTGAAAAGGCAAACATCTACCCTGATGACATCGCAAGGCTCTGACACAGTGACCTCCATTTTTAAATGTGATAGTTCTAAAACGATCAAAAGTTTACGCCTGTTGAAAATGGCATAGTTTTCGTGGGCACTTGAAATATTCGTCTCAATTTCATGGCATCCGAGTTTTTTGGTAGGCAACGCGAGTGTCGTTTTTACACAGCTGACTGTGGAAACAAAATGGCGGTCAGTGTGACTGGGCCTCGCGCAGTAAATGAGTTAGGTGGCCCAGTCATACCGGTTAGCAAACATCATGAAATTTAATAGAAGCAGTCATTGATGGCTGCCCTACGGGGCAGTTTGGCAAATAGCAAATTTGATGTTACAAATGGATTTTTAAATCTCAACAGAATTGTACCCTTTTAAACCTTATCCTGCTAAATTAATTAATTTTCATTTTCAACCACTTGGGGTTGTGTCTCGCTACCGCGATCCACAACCCCAAGTGGTTGAAAACTACTCATATTTGTTTCATTTAAGACCAAATATTAATTTACAAATTTTGCTTTTTAAACAGTCATTTTTTCCCAGTAACAGTGATTTAATAGGCAAATGAAAAAGAAAACGACTATTGTCGTGATTAGCAAGCAAAGGGTTAAAATGTGCCTAATGTCTAAGTATTATTTTGTCAAGTAAGTTTTCCTCTAGAGATCAAGAAATTACCAAGAGAGATATTAATTTTCACTCAAAGGGATAGAACTTTATAACGGTGTATAACATTTTGCTTACCTTAAATGGAGAAAAAAAATTAAGGATTAAACGCGGGAGAAGCTAAATATGCAAAATTAATTATTTCGACCACACCCTTCAACCACCAAGTTATTTAAATAGATTTTTTTTAACTGATGCGATCCACGACTTGAAGTGGGTGATAATTATTCAGATTTAACAAAATAGTGGTCAACGTTTTCGAAATCTTGCTGAATAATGTCACGTTTTATCATTATTTTCGAAAGGTGGTATTTAATATGCTAATATAAAATGAAAAAACCCCAATATAATCGGGACCGGCGGTATAAGGGGTAAACCGACAATAGTCGTGCTTAGCGATGGAAGGGTTAACCTTTTACAAACTAAAACGAACCGTTCTGAATTGTCGTGCAAACATTATGAAATATTATAGTATTATTAGCAACTGCATAACATTTAGCTCAACCTAAAAATAGTTGATGGACTTTAATCGCGCAAGAAGGTAAATATGCAAAATTACTTATTTCGACCATACTGTCGCGCAAAGCCAAAATGCAGTAATTGCTTACCAGTAAGCAGTTGCTGTCTTTTGCCTATGCAGAGCAGCACAGAAGCTTAACATCTTCTCTGATAAGGTTAAGTCCCATCTTAACACAATCACGACCATCAAAGAATCACAAGCTTCGAGGATTGAAAACCTCGAACGCATATTTAATTAACTCAGTTACAAAAATAACCGTTAAATACATTACAGGATAAAGGAATGCAATATGTGGGATGCGCATGTGTCAAAGTTGACACATAACGTAATGGCTTTTCAACTAAGATTTGCCGTCGGATCTCTCTGGCGAAACGTTCCCACGTCTTTGATTTTACTGTACGGCGTGAATTAACAGATTAAAGCTGGTGCGCACGTCTTGAATTTTACCAAAGCTGCTTCGATAAGCACAGAATTTGGGTTTTCTGTTGTCTGATTATTACGTGCCTATATGTTTAGCTGAGAATGGGTTTTACAACAATAACAATAACGACTAGTTATTATATGTCATCTTCAGAGGCTTCGTAATATGTTCAGTCATCATTAGCCCTTAAAGTTATCTTATTTTCACCCGTTTGAAGTTGTGTCTCGCTACCCCGACCCACAACTTCAAACGGGTGAAAATTACTCATAATTATTTGTTTCAATTGAGATAATACATTTGCAAATCTGACACTCATTTCATTCCCAATTAGTGATTTCTTCAGATACAAAACGTATTTAAAACGATTCTAGTCGTATTTAGCGGTGAAAGGGTTAAGCCTTTACAACTTGATACGAAGCTTTCCTGAATTGTCGCGCAAAAACAAACATCATATGTAAACAGTCAATGATGGTTGCCCGATCTTACGGGGCAGTTTAGCAAATATGAAATTTGATGGTACAAAGGGATTTTATAAATTTCAACAGAATTATACCCTCTTGAGTTAGTCTTTACTTTAGAGATCCAGAAATTAACATTGGGGATATTAACAATTTAATCGAAGGGATGTTTCTTCATGTTACTTGTTGTCACTAACCAACCACTTTAAAGATTTTTTTTCATGCGAAATGTGTCGTCGATTTTTATTACTAGCAGCTGCATGATTATACATTCTTTATAATAGCTAAACATAAAAATAGTTGATGGACTTTAAACGCGCCTGAAGTGAAATATGCAAAATTACTTATCTCAACTACACTGCCATGTAAGGCTAAAAGGCAGTAGCTGATTTCTTTACCAGTAAGCAACTGCTGCCTTTTGCCAATGCAGAGAAGCACATCAGTAGCTTTACATCTTCTCTGATAACGCTAAGTCCCATCGTAACACAATAATGACCATCAAAGAATCACAAGCTCAGAGGATTAAAATAACACGAACGCATTTATTTAATTAATTTATTTACAAAAAAACCCCGTTAAATACATAACAGCATAAAGGAATTCAACGTATGAGGTGCGCATGCGTCAAAGATGAAACAGGGCATAATGGCTTCTCATCTTAAATTTTCCATGGGGTCGTCTCAGCCCAACCATGCCCCCCCCCCTCGATTTTTCGTTACGATGTGAATTAGAGCTGACCGCACGCTTTAACTTTCTTTGCACAAAATATATCCACAAGGTACCAAAATAATAATATTCCATTGTACAAACCATTTTATTGCGTTTCTGGAAAATTCCTCCTTTTCATTGGCGATGTGTTGCGTGCACAAGCTGATGTGATATTATATATACATAGGGCTATATTATTCTATTTCCTCTTTAGATCATGATTTTCATAAAGTGGGCAGTACAATTATTTGTTAAGTAGTGAAAAACATTCTACAGAGATTAATCAAAAGTTGAACCATTCAAAGGCGTATGTGTTATTATACGAACCTTATCTACAACGCCAAAACAGAAGATAGGAGTTCAATTCAAAGTTAAGCCAAACTAATAGTTTGGCCTAAATTGAAATTTAATTCTTATTGATCCCTCGGGATTATTATGTACACCGGTAAGATTTAGCATTTATTTGATGTCGTTGCATTATTACACAAGACAATCCCCGTTACTTTACACCCAGGGAACTGTCTCCGCAAGCCGATCCCAAACCTCTGACTCCTACTAACAAATCACATCTTTTAACCTTTTCACTACCATACATGACGGAAATTTCCGTCGTCATTCGTCAATGAACGTAACCATAAAATGACACAAATTTTCGTCAAATATATACTACATTTATGTATTTTTCGTCATTTGAAGCTGGAAATTGCGTTAGCAATTCCAGCTTCAAATGACGAGAAATAGAACTCCTACACCAGTATATCTGGATCCTGGCATGCACTCCGGCCTGGAAGTCAAAGGGTTAAAGGGATGGAAATCGCAAAATTATTTCTGCATCAATTTAGCTGAATAGATCCTAAATATAATGCGTGAATACGTGTGATATTTGAATCGCCTCGGAAATGAAATAAATAAATACCTCGAGTATACGATAGAGTTTACCTTTTTATTACCAATCACTATGACAATCGTTTCTAATATATGTTTTATTGGCACTCTATCTGCGGGCTCTAGAGCTGAAATATGTACTTAATTACTGAAGCCTACTATACTACCAGCTTGATGCTGTTAGTCACAACTTTGCGCGTATCAAACTTAACATGATAAAGTTTGCGATTCAAGAGTTAAATATATCGGTCCCAGTACACAGAGGGTTTATACAGATGCCTGCCATGGTATTTATTGTTGTAAGTTAACACCGGGATTTAGGGGGTTATCTAGTTCAGGTTGCCACACGTACAAAGGATTCCACTAAACATCTCAGGGGTATTGATTTGGCATCCGCCCGTTGTCCGTTCGCTCGATTATCTAACACTGTGGATGATGTTAAATAACTTGATGTTTGAATGTTTGATCAACTGATGAATTCGGTGATAGATTTCGGTTTGATTGGGCATTAACAAGTATAGATTTTTAAAATAATGTTTTTGGATTTGGATAATTATACCTTTCTTATTTAATATAGCCAAGCTGTACGCAAATTGCAACGAGTCTTTTGTTTTGACAACATGTGAAATCGACATGGCCATAGTTAACTTTACTTTATAAAAATGATATTAGACAAATAAATTTAAAAAATACCTTCTGAAAAATAGACAGTAGGCTAATTTCACAGGAAGCAGTCGACACATCAATAACTAGTAATTTTCCCACATCTGAAGTTGTGGATCGCGGTAGCGAGACACAACTTCGGGTGGATGAAAATTATTTAATTTCGCAGTTTAATGGTTGAAGGGACAGAGGTAAAATATTTTAGATCCTGACTTGTAGCGCACAGAGGGTTAGAACAGACGTCTGTCATCTCGGCAAACATACGACACTGAGCCAATGCTGGTTTAATGTTGGGCCAGCGTTGCAGACGGTGGACCAACATTAAGCCAGCATTGGCCTAACGGGTGATATCTACCGTTGTAAGCTGATACCGGGATTTGGGTGTTCAGGTTGCCACGCGAACAAAGGATCTCACTGAACGTCCCGGGGGAAGTGATTCGGCATCCGCCCGTTGTCCGTCCGTTCCATTATCTAACTCCACGGACGATGTTACATAACCTAATGTATGCATGTTTTATCAGCTGATGAATAATTGAGATGAAGATCTCGGTTTGTGTGACTCCTAATTTAATGAACTATATTAATTCTACTTGGGATTTCAACAATAATCACACATATTCGTGACCATCTGATTTAAAATAAGGTTTAGTTTGACCCGTGACAAATTTTACAAGTTATTATGTACCATATAACATTTAATTTACTGTTCATTTTAAAGAGACGTAGGCCTAAATCTTTACATATAGACTTTTTTCCGTCGTCAATAAATATCTATAATATCAGAAATATTATGTATCTATATTTTTGAAAACTCGGGTCTCGCCTGAGGCGTGGAGTAGAATTCTGCTATAATAAATACCATTCTTATAAAAATATTATACTAATAAATAGAACAAAATGATAATGTTTAGCAAGCAACGAAAGTTAGCCAATGGCTATGGTCACAGCACCCACCACTTTATAAATTCGATTAGGGAAATAGTAGTGTAATTAATTATTTACCATTTGTTTAATTTACAGCTTAGCGCATAACAGCTTTTTTATTTAACAGCTTAGCTCATAATAGTTTTATTTATTAATATCTTAGCTCATACGAAATTTTGTATTCAACAACTTAGCTTATAACAGTTTTTTCAATTTACAGTTCAGCTCATAACAGTTTTCCATTTATCAGCTCAGCTCATAGCAGCTTTTTAAATTTACAGGTCATGTTAATTACTTTCTGGGGGCGTAGATTGGAGAGTGACGTGGCTCTTTCGTCAGATCTGTCCCTTGTCGCGTGGTCGACCCGGGTTCAAACCTCTCTTGTGCTGATTGACATTACAAAGAAATAGTGAAATAAAGTTCTTCCACTGTGAACTTTTGAACATCGCCGCACAATAACAGAACGCTTGATTTGTATGTTTTTTGTATGTGGTTAGCGCCTAGTGTCTCGTGTCCTTACGGCAATAAATTATTATTATCAACAAGTATGAGTGAGTACATACGGTATGAATGCACACGAAAATCTACCGAGTAATTTTCTATCATCTATTGCTCATTATTTCAATAATAATAATTGTAGTTCTGATGATTTGTATACATTGCTTTTTCACATTATCCCAACTTCCTTGGTAAATTTGCGAAATTTCAATTAATACTTGATAAATTTAACAATTGCGCATGTAATGTAATTCTGAGATTTCAGAAAAACTATGGTAAGTTAATGGGTTTATAGAGGGGTACCATACTTAGCACGGCCTAATAAGTAATTCTTCCAAAACGAGAAGTTAGCGGAAACCATAAGCTCTGGCTCAATGTGCATTCTACGATATCTAAGCTATAATACCACAACGTGTGGCGATGGCAATGTGTTCAATAATTTCTCAGTACTGAAATGGTAGCGCTGTGAGAAAAAATAGCTCCAGATATATTTAAAGCACAATTATGTTTCGGCGTGCGCATATTTTGCTTATTTTGATTAGTGTACCACACCTAAGAAAAATTGTTTATGTTTTTCTACGGCTTCTCACGCGAGCCTGCGACGATTACTCTGCTTACAGTGCATATGCAGCACAAATTCGACCTCGTTTAGCGAAATGACATGATTTCTGAAGTATGACAACGATAACTAACGAAATAAGAAATTGCAACAAATTGATTCTAAACACTCCCGTACATTAGTGAAGGTCTTTATCCCTGCCGTAACTATCCCACCGCCGGTTCAATGATGGGCCAGCGCCTTTGGCGCTGGCCCATCATTGAGCCGGACAGCACTGCAGACGATACCCATAATGTCCTCAGGTGGCTGAACAAAAATGGAGAGAAAAAACGACCTGACTGACGCTTGCTAAATTGGCTGGAAAATGACGACACTCATGACCTCCTGAGTGGCAGTGTCAGTCACTGAGGATATGCTTGTTTGCAACCTCTTTATTTTTACGGTTCAAGTTATGTTTGTTGCAAATTACGCTGAAAAACGTTATCCTAAATTTGCATCCAGTGACTCTTTCAGAGTCAAACTTAATTTTGTAATATAATGAAAACAATTGGGCATCAAACGAGCCAGTTTTTGCATTTGTTTCAGTTTATTCACGAGGATGTGGGGAATTCCTTTTGTATTCATATCTTGCTAATTGTTTCATTGCTGCTACTGATTATATTTCTGCCACTATATTTTATTTTATGTTGCTGCTGCTGCTGATGTTGCTATATGTATACCGCTGATGCTACGGCTGCTACTGCTACTGCTACTAGTACTGTCTCTTCGGCTGATGTTACTGTTTCTGCTTTTGCTGTTACACCTGCTGCTACTGCCACCACTACTCCTACAGTAACTGTTATTCCTACCGATACTGCTACTACTATTATAATTTATTCATATCATAATCATGCTCATATAGTAGCCCCTTGTAATGTGAATCGTTATAATTACATAATGGACAAGAAAGTATGACTGTGCCAGTATAGAATACCTTTAGATATTAATATTCTATGTAAGTAAACCTAAACCTTAATTTATTAGCATTGAAATGATGGGGTCACGCAGTCTATATTATATTTGCAGATATCTGGTTTGATATATTATCATGTTTCTTATGGTGATAACAACTGTATCTGCCGCTTTTTAAAGTGTTGAATACGTTTTTTTGACCCCGAGGACACGGTGACACGGCGACATGGCATGGATGTGATGACAGCGGAGATGACAGGGGCAGTCCTGGCACCCGAGTGACAAGTGCGCGGGCCACACTCGAAAACCTACCACCGTGCAGTGACCTCTGGCGAACCAGGCGGAACCAGCGCGGCGCGCCACTGCCGCGAGGGGCGGCGGCCATAATGGCTTCCAAATACCATAATCGTTGTTTGCTCGGACGATCGCTCAGTGACACGACACGACGCGAGGATTTACGAGCGGCACGCCCCCCCCCCCCCCCGCGAATAATGCGGTATCCGTAATGAAATTGCCGTCAATCTCCAGTTATTGGCGGAGTGAGATTACCGCCCTGGCATCGAGTACTTTGCTCAAGACGCCAGGAGTGGCCCTGGAGGAATAACTTTGTTGTTGGACGTGCCCTCCACACTAACATATTGTTGAAGCGCAGTATCACCATGTAAGGTCTTTGGGAAACAGTCTTGTGCAGTACTGACTGTCGTGCAAAAGCAGACAACAGTAACTGCTTACTATTCAAGTGAGCAGTTACTGCTGTTTGCCTTTGCACTGCAGACTAGCGCTCTGGTCTAGAGGAAAATATTTTTTGTGACAGGAAATTGAAGATTTTCTTGTGTCAGAAGCCTATAAATCAACATGCATCAATCCACAACATTAGTTCTCATCATTTAGGTGGAAGGAAACTGATATAAACGAGGAATCGAACTAATGAATGAATGAATGAATGAATGAATGAATGAATGAATGAATGAATGAATGAATGAATGAATGAATGAATGAATGAATGAATGAATGAATGAATGAATAAATAAATGGGGTCCTTTAAGGCCACCTCAACTGCGCCAGCCAGGCGAATCACCTGAGGAAGCTTAGATGAATGAGATGACATTGCCCTCCACACAAAGGCGGTCTAAGCCGAGCACGCTACCTCTCGGTCACGGAGACTCCCTAGAATATTTAATATTTACGAGTGACGGGAAAGAAACGTATGTTTCTTAGAAACCCGAAACGTATGTTTCTTACAAATTTACATGCCGACCCTAACAGTTAAAGTGTCCTCTGTGCCACTCAAATGACTGGCACAGACGACTCTCTGGCTCCTGGGGGGGGGGGATATATTGGCCTGTCAAAAATTATGTTTCTTCAATACATCTTGCACGAGAGGAAACTAAAGTTGCTGCGTTTTGATTTAGCAAACACACTCGCTGTTATTGTTTGTTGGAGATTTAAGTGGCACGCCAAGTGCTGCATTATGGTTGTGCCAATGTCTGAAATCCCTGCCCAGCATTGAGCATGCGTTTTGCCGACATCTTGTTTCGTGGTATAGTTTAAGATGTCAGACACGGGGGTTTTGCACCCGAATGTTTGCACGTAATACATCTAGTGTGTCAAATGCGGTCGTTTAATTTTGTAGTGGTGACAGAGACAAACACGGGTTGGGGACGTCATCCTGAGTGTTTGGACTGGAGACACCCCTAATCCACGTAATCAGGGCTTATGTCATCTATATTCCAAGATGACCCAGCTCAAGATACTCCTATAAAATGGAATGGATGGAACGTGTTTGGTACATTCTAGGAGGTTACTATATAACCCCCTTGGTACATACAAATAGGTTTACATTCTAAAAAATACAGTTCCTTAAAGGTATAGTCAACTGTCAAAATAAATTGGACAAGGGTGTCCCCGGAATGCAACATTTGCCCCTGGACATTCCAAAATGATATATCACCCCACATCCACAGTTATCAGCTAAGATAATAATAGTATATGCATTTCATACACATCGCGGCATTAAGAGCACGTTCCCAAATCATATAAACTCTATATACTTGAGCGACATCTAGGAGGAAATAATCCACCAATTCTCTTATGTGAGCCTTGTGTTGAGACACAAATGGCTTTGTTACCATGGGGGTCTGGAAACAGTTGACTCACAGCATATTGACAGTGAGAGCTTTCCCAGCCAGCGCGGCACACTCACCAAATGTTGGTTTATTGTCGGCCAACGTCGCAGACGTTGGCCTAACATCAAATCAACATTGGGCCAATTTCTCGTTGGAGTAGTATCGTATAATCAGCTCAGTCTCTGATATTAATGCCGTCAAAGTGTACTCTATAGGCTAATGTAGGATTACACCTGACCGTCCCACGCATGCCCATTTCGCAGCTGTATGAATCTTTAAAAAGAGCTCATCAGTACTATTACCATGCAACCCCAGTAGAACCCTGCAAGGGCTCCCCAGGGATTGTATGGTAGTAGTACTCAAGGGTTCCTTCTAAAGAACCTATATTGTTTAAAGTGTATGTCATGTCATCTGCTACATTATGTGCTACAAAGCAGGCGAATCGTTTAAATAAATTTAAGAAGACAGCCACCTGCACGTAATCGCCATCAAACACGAGATGTTGAACCAGTGTTGGTTTAATGTTGGCCCAGCTTTGTAGAGAATGGGCCAGCATCAAGCTAGCATTGGTTCAATGTCTCGCGTTTGCTGGTTCAGTCGCGTAAAACATTTTTCTGAAGAAACGCGCCTAAAAATACATTCTTATAAATATTTTTATTGAAAAAAATCGATAATGACATTCTTAGTTACGTAATTTAAAAAAACAAAACATATCTTTGATAAAAATCAACCATTTGAGCGATTTGCTTTTTGTTTCCAATGCCAAAATAAAAAAAGGAGGGGGTAAAGCTTTATTTGATGCCTTTGACTTCTTTTATGAAAATTGAATTTTAAGAGGTTTAAAATTTCAGAACAGCTTGAGTATTATAAAGAACAATATTTTTACCGCTTTTGGCCTCTAAAAAATGCAATTATTGTTCTCTTTCATAGCATCACATTACATCACGTTCTGTAAAATGCGCGATTTTGTGCAGCTGGGTCACATATGACTTTTGCGCAGTGACTTTAAAAATCCATTATTACAATGTATGTTTAGGCGCTGGCTCATTTGAAAACTTTGACAACGTGGTCTGTCGGCGAGGTCGTTTATTGCATATACAGGTCGAATTCGACAAATGGACCGAATGAACTGAAATATTACAGATACAGTAGGACGGTTCAGTATTGCCACGTGGTTTGTCGGCGAGGTCCTTTATTGGATATACAGGTCGAATTCTACACATGGGCCGCATGAAGTGAAACATTACAGATAGGACGGTTGAGTATTGCCATGCAAAGCCAACAGACAGAAACTGTTAACTGTACAAGTAAAACATTTGCTGCCAAAACAAAAAAGAATGAATGTGGTTTTATGCCACGTTTGTACACACATAGTCTAAATTGGGTTTGGACCTCCTGAGGATGGTCAGATGAATGAGACGACACTGCACTCCAAACACAAGATTCGAAATTCGAGCCATGGCGGTCTGAGACCGAGCATGCTACCTCTCGGTCACGAAGGCTCCCCACAATATTAAATCTTTTTGAGTGAGCGGAGAAGAAACTTATGTTTCTTTGGAACCTGAATGCCAGTGCGGGGCTTGAACTCGCGATTCTCGACTTACCCGGCAGGCAGCTTTATCCACGACAATAGGGCCAGTTTCATCATTTTGGCTTTGCAGAGCAGAATAGTTCAGCAACATGAATTTTCAATTAATAGGGTATAGCAAAAGTGTAATAACTGTATCTGGCAAGGCATTTCCTCATATATTTAAACACAGCGTATTTTACAGTGATATGAAAGTTTCTCAATATATAAGTAAACAAGAGTAAAATAATAAAAACGTTATTCTTTCATAATTATGTTCAGATCACTCAATTATCAGTGCTATTTATTGCTGACACGTGACCTTTAATGGCGTCAACTGGAAAGCTTGGTATTTATTTATTGACTGAGGGGCGCTGCAAGTAGAAAGGTCAAGCAAAACGGTCATAAGTGACTGTAATCATGGCAGTTTTATATCTGTTTGGGTCAGTACCTTTAACGTCATGCAAGGCCCCATAGTTTTGTTTTATTTTATTCATATATTATAACAAATAGTTAATCAGTTGAAATTAATTGTTTAGTACAATATTAACAATGTAGCATGATGTTGAATTTAACTTACAATTACAGCAAATCGTAATGAAAATGGCACATTTTAACTTGATGACATGTGCGGCTCAGGGACGTTAGGGTCCATCATCGAATTGTGAGTCGACCCCACTTTGCCATATTTGACCTCGGGCGCGAAAGGTCAGGGCATAATCATTAGCAAGGGGGCACACGCTGTCGTAAGTGTCACGGCGCCGCCGCGCAAAGCCAAATGCAGTAATTGCTTACTTTACAAGTAAGCAGTTACTGCCTTTTGGCTTTGCGATAAGATTTACGGCGTCGTACATCACTAATAAGTGCATAATAATATTAAAACAATACGGAACGTCCACTCAACAGCGGAGCCAATGCAGCACCCGCATCAGTGCTGGCGCTGATGTAGGCCGTGGTAGCCTTACATAACCGGCAATAGCGTGTTTGACATTAGGTCTCTCAAGTGGGATGAATGGAGTCACCCAGAGGGAGTTATCCTTCCTATTGTTACTCTGGGGACTATCCGACCCGAGGATAGCGGAGCTGCGCGAAATGCCACGGTGGTTCATCATTAAATTGTACAGCGAAACCCAAGTCTCCGGCCGTCTGGGCATGTCTGGGGGTAGATCCCCTAGACATGCCCAGAACCCCTTATCGGGCGAGCGAAGGAAAACGCTCTCAATAACCCACCATGCCCTATCAGCCCCACCCTCACATCATCATCTGTACATCATTCATCTCATCAATTGACTACAACGTTTTTATCGTATTACAATGTCACTTAAAAGACCATTTGTGCCGAAAAGTGACGTAAAGCAATGATTTACTACTACTACTACGGAACGTCCAGCCAACGCCGGGCCAGACTAATTGCTGACCCGCCGAATCTCCAATTGGCCCACTCTCCACTCTCCATTATATTCCCGGTAAGCAGAATAATCTGCCTATAAGTTTTCACATGGTTCCATTCTCGAGTACTCAACGAATCTTGCGCTGGACATGAATTTGCATTTTTGCCGAATGCGGTAAACAACGTTATTAAGGGGTCTTGTCAAATTAAAAAAAATCCAAAAATCCGAGAAAAACTCGGAAGTGGTTGGGTGGGTCAAGCCCCAGTTCGGATTTTTTTTTTTCTGGAAATGTTTTTTTTTTTTGTAATGTGTTCATGTTTCCAAATAATTCCGGAAAAAAAAATTGGATAGTGGGTGTTGTCTGATTAATCCGAGTTTTTCTCGGATTTTTGGATTTTTTTTAACTTGACAAGACCCCTAAACAAAATATGATTTCTTCAGTTCTTATCGGTTTTGTGGAGATCCTCGTTGACCGAGGGGTAGCGTGCTCGGCCTCAGACGGCAATGATTCGGAATTCGAATCACGTGTCTGGATCATCTCACCATCCTCAGGAGGGCCCACTGACCCTGTATAGTATAATCTTTACAAAAGTATACTACAAATCTCTAAAAAGTAGTGTAAAACCCAAATGTTTCATTTATATCTACGAGACCACAAGTATAGTCCTATAGCTTAACCCTTTAATCGCCAAAATATTTAATTTAAATTTTCACCCACTTAAAGTTGTGCCTCGCTGACGCGATCCACATCTTCAAGTGAGTAAAAAATATTCAGATTTGACAAAATGGAGGTCAACAAATTTTGCTGAATATTGTCACTTTTTATATTTAATATGTTTAAAAGCTGATATGTAATGTGCTAATAAAAAATGTAAAAGACGAATATGGACGGCACCGGCGGTTAAAGTGTTAATCGAAACAAAGTAACTACCCAGTAAACATGAAATCTTCACCCAATGTTGTTTTAATGTTGGGCCATCGTTGTAGTATGTGGCCCAGCATTAAAACACCATAGGGTCAATGTTTCATGTTCGCCGAAAGAACATATTGTTCCGTATATCACTATTATGTGACAGCGAGAACTTTTTAAAAAGTTCTTGGTGATAGCAAAGAAACTAAGGCTGCGTGTCCTCCCTGGGGAGTTAAAATGGTTCAGAGATGAACTGATCAACAACCAAAATCAAAAAAACATTACCCGTGTCTGTATTGACGTACATATCATCTGGTCATCTGTACCTAATCTTATTTGAACCCTGTGTTGCCATATGTGATATTGAACAAAATAAGGTTGTGTATGCTCCTAGTAGTGTTTAAAAGGTTCACAGTTGAGCTGATCATAAACCAAAATTAGAGTTAATTTACACCTGTCGGTATCGATATTGAAGTTCAAATATAATCTTGTAGTCTCTACCATATATTATTTTAACCATAGGCCTATATTGCCATGTGATGTGATAACAAAAAAATTAACCCTTTAACCGCCAAATTATTCAATCTGAATTTTCACCCACTTGAAGTTGCGTCTCGCTAACGCGATCCACAACTTCAAGTGAGTGAAAACTATTCAGATTTGACAAAATGGAGGTAAACTGTTTTCAAATATTCCTGATTGATTTTATCTTTAGCATGTTCAAAAGGTGGTACATAAAGTGCTAATAAAAAAATAAAAACACGAATATATGCGGCACCGGCGGTTAAAGGGTTAAGGCTGTGTGTGCTCCTATAGGGGAGTTTAAAGAATTCACAATTTTTCTGATCATAAAGTTATCTGAAAATAAATTATTGACGTTCAAATAAAATCTGGTACTCTGTACAAGGTGGGAGCATCTGGTATTCTGTACCAGATGTTATTTGTATACACCAATACAGATATCTGCTGATACGCGATAATACAATAATTACAGAGCTGGGTAATCAGTTTCTCGACGACTTCATACTTCATGTTATAAAGTGTGATACAATTGATAATCAATGATTGTTAAGATAATTCACCGCGTGAAATCAAATCACGGTAGATCTCCATACATCACAACGGCGATTCTGGTAGAAGAAAATTAATAGCATCATTATATAAACACCTGTAACAATTTATAACCTTATATAATAGCAGATATTTTATCTCTGATATATCTAACATGTATAGTATCACTTGCACGTATACTTCTTTTAATTATTTTAAAGCATTATATACTTGTACATATATTTACACCATTTTCTATTTCATCATATCATGCACTGTATAATATCATGTATTGTTCATTTTAATGACACATTAGTCTACACAGACTTCCTTTCGTCAATAAATATTGATCTATATTTCTCTATTAAAGAAATAGGTTATTTTATAACTTGTAAGATGTTAATTGCGACAACAATTCTAATCTGTGGTTATAATAAATAACGATTATTATGTTATATTTCGATTACATTAGTCATCTTTGAAATCTTATCAGCCATTTGAACAATACCCCCCCCCCCCCGCTCGTAAGAGCAAAGACTATTCCTTGGTAAGAGTTATCATTTCGAAGTGAGTGTAAAAAGTGCTTATATAGCAGAACTATTGCACATGAGCCTAATGAATAATCACTCAAATCAGATATGGTTGCCATAGTGACGACCATATTGTCACATTGAATATAGCCATCTTAATATAAAGGGTGCGATAATACCAATATAAATGTACAGGGTAATCATTACGGCGTAACATTTATTTAATACTACATTTTTTATTTTATTTTTATTTTTTATTTTTTTCCTCTACACAAATACACTGTACACTATAGATTTATAATAAAAAAAACTATTCAACTGATGTAAACGTCTGTCGAATGTTTGCTTTTGGCGCAAATCCTTTGGAAAATAATATGTATTCTAAAGGATAACTACTCGATTTAAATAAAAAAAACTTTTAAAAATGGCTTAGTTATGACATTTCTGGTGATTTGTTCAGACATGACCGAAGTCTTCTATCAACTTCGTAGAATCTGATATATATTATGACTTTTAAAGAGCAGTTTGCTGTCCATCATCCTCCACACCATCCTTTACGCCATGCTAATTAACTATCATGATTATCAACCTTTCGCTAGCTAATCACGGATGTTGTCGTTTTATCCCATTTCTTTAGTCGATTAAGTCATTAGGAATGAAATATGTGTTTAAACATCATATCAAGATTTGCAAATATTTGGTCTCAAATTAAACAAATATGAGTAATTTTCACCCATCCGGAGTTGTGAGTCGCGGTAGCGAGACGCAAATTCAAGTATGTGAAAATTTAAACTATTTAATTTAGCGTAAGAGGTAACTAGTCGAAATCACCTTGCATCATCAGGAAACAAAGATAATAATATTGAATGCGTTTTACAACCTGGCATAACATTTATAAAAAAGTAAATATAATCAAGAACCAAATATAGATCCTGTGGTACACCAGATGCAACTCGCACAAACTCAGATGTTAATCCATCTAGTAGGACTCGTTGAGACGTTGAGGTCTTTCGAGTGATATTATTTTATAGAATTATTTTGCTTTTGTATTATGATATAGACCTATATACTTAAAGGTTATCTGGGGTCGAAAATAGAAATGGTGACATATTATTTTATTACAAAACGAGATGGAGTTTGAAAAAACATAGACATTACTGTTTTCTGACAAGAAACATTGGCACAGATAACAAAATCAAGCTTTTAAAAGATTTTACTTGACGTCTTACATTTGGCATTATATAAAAAAATTGGTGTTTTTCATTCACTACGAGGTGTGAATTGCTAAATCGATTCACACGTGGTAATGAACGAAAATAAGATGCAAACATCCGAGGGCTTGATTTATGAATATTCAGACAGTGTAAACAGGAAAAATAGCGAATCGAATAAAAACGTTTCTCGAAAGCAGTACGAGCATTGGCCCAACGGTAGCCCGGCATTAAGACAGGGTGTATCTGTGCGATAAAATATGCTGCATAGATTATACAGCTCAAAATCCCCGGGGATCCAAGCTCCGAGGCGCTACACCACCAGCGTTTTGTGACAATTTGGATAATTGCTGCTAATTATATTTCTTATTGCCCTAAGGAATTACTGTGAGCACTTCGTCTGCTGACCACCGCTGGACTGCGGTCAGCGAACGGTCCACTGGTGGTCAGCTTGTGATAGTCTGGTGGTCAGCCGCTGCTGGTCATTTCAAACAGTGGTCACCTGGGAGCTTGCCGTATGGTTTTACATAAAGCACGGGTAATGCAGATCGAAGATTGATTGATTCTCACTCACGGGGCGGCAGCGTTTGATCTCTAACCCTCTAAGACCAGTGGCAGTAAAATAAATAAAAGTTAGCATTTATTATTCAATCTTGCCAGCAGATAGTGGATGAACACTTAACTAGTACCTGCAACAAGCGGTAGCTTTTAGCCCTTACAGAGCCTCATTGGGAATGAAAAGAATGTTTAAACATGACGATCCGCCCATTTTGGTCCCAAATTATTACAAATAAAGAGTAATTTTCACCCACTTAATGTCGTGGGCCGCGGTAGCGAGCAACAAATTTAAATGGGTGTAAATTAAAAAAAATATGTAGCGCATTAACCCTTTAACCGCCAAATTATTCAATATGAATTTTCACCCACTTGGAGTTGTGTCTCGCTGACGCGATCCACAACTTCAAGTGAGTGAAAATTATTCAGATTTGACAAAATGGAGGTCAACTGTTTTCAAATCTTGCTGGTTGATGTCATATTTTATCCTTAACATGTTTAAAAGGTGGTAGTTAATGTGCTAATATCAAAATAAAAACTCGAATATATGCGACACCGGCGGTTAAAGGGTTGAGAGTTAACATTGAACACAAAATAGCGGAATAATACCGTCTTGATTATGAGCCCGCAAGAACCATCCTTCGAATGTGAAGGATGTCTCAAAACTGAAATTTGAAAAAAACGTGGTCTCCAAATTGACAGATCTGAATATCAGTTTCACACATGCACTTGAAGCTGTGGATTTATTTCACTTTCAAACAATAACAAATAGAGAATGAGCATTAGGCCTAGGACTGCTATATTGGAATACGTTTTTAGATTTATATTTGACAAATGTAAGTAATTTTGACCCACTTAACCCTTTAAGCCCTCACGATGTATCAATGTATCATTTTGTATCTCTGCAGAATGACTTCATTATATACACCTAGTGGGCTTAGAAAGAATATTTTCATGGAAGTATTTAAATAATAACAACATATTTTTTTAATTTGCCACCCACATCAAGTCATCTTCGTCCACTGCAAGTCGAGAATTGCGACAGCAATTCGCGGCTTGTAGTGGATGAAGATGACAATGGTAAATTCAGGCTTGAAAGGGTTAAAGTTGCGAGGCACAGTTTCAAGTGGGTGAAAATTAGAACTGAAAAACTTCGATTAAAGTACGATTAAAGTACGTCTTGTGTCGACGTGATTATGGCAAACTCTCTCAGTCCCTATAGGAAATACATCACTGGGCCAAATGCAGTAGCCTATCAAATACAGACTTCATCATAAGCTTTATGTCTATAATTACAACCGAAAATGGTTATCAAATAATATGCCAAAATGGGTATTAACCCTTTCAAGCCTGAATTTACCATTGTCATCTTCATCCACAACAAGCAGCGAATTGCTATCGCAATTCTCGACTTGTAATGGATAAAAATGGCTTGATGTGGTTTAAAAATTAAAGAAAATTGCCATGAGTTGGTAAACCAGTTTCATGGAAATTATCATTAAAAAACCCTTAGTTGCTGGAAAATTAAGTCTGTTTACAGGGATGTAAAATGATGCTTTAATGCATCGTGAGGGCTTAAAGGGTTAATTACTGAAAATGCAGATTTGATGAAGAGAGTGAGAAATGAGTGCATCGCCATCTGTTTGCCGCTATCGTGAGTTATAATGAGGCAACAGTGAATACAGCGTTGGTCCAGCGTCTCCAAAGCTGACCCAACGCTATACCTACATTTGGGAGATATGTTTGATAGACCGAGTTCAATACTGCTGCGTTGACAGGGTAGTTTATGGATCAGTAAATAACAGTTTACACCCCCCCCCCCCTCGATGAGGTGTCCTCTTGTTTGCAGAATGCTGTGAACAAATGGTTTTGACATTTTTACAATAAAAAAACGACTAGCCAGCATTATACGTACGCTTGACCTGTGTTTTGTCTGTCATTTCAGTAGATATTTGTTAAATATAAACTATCACACCGCTTAACCCTTTAACCGCCAAATTATTCAATCTGAATTTTCACCCTCTTGAAGTTGTGTCTCGCTGACGCGATCCACAACTTCAAGTGAATGAAAATTATTCAGATTTGACAAAATGGAGGTCAACTCTTTCCAAATCTTGCTGGTTGATGTCACATTTTGTCTTGAACATATTTAAAATGGGGTTCTTAATGTGCTAATAACAAATGAATACCCGAATATATGCGACACTGGCGGTTAAAGGGTTAAAGCTTTGCTGTTGTTTTATTTACAGAAATGCGACATTCGATGGCACGCATATATTTCTTGTCATTTGTTTTCAATTTCATTCACCTTGAGGTGGGAATTGCGAGAAATAACTCCAATCTAAATGTGAATAAAAATTACCTGATTTTACAAAAAAAATGTAACCAAGAACGTCATTACTGTGAAGGATTTGACATTTTTTCATTCGATTAATTTGATTCAAAATATGTCAAGTAGAGCTTACACCCTCTAGCCGCCGGTCCCGAGTAAATTCGGTTTTTCATTTTTTATTAGCATATCAGATACCAGCTTTTGAACATATTATAGACAATCTGTGACATCCACGAGCAAGATTTAAAAATCGTTAACCCCCATTTTGTAAAATCTGACTAATTTTCACCCATTTGAAATTCCAATTGAATAACTTAAATATAACTAGTGTGCTTAAAGTGTTAAATATGGGTGTGGTCAGGGCGGGACGGAATACAAGGCCGGTGTAGAATATGCAGAGCATATTACGGAGTTCATCATTTTTAGCTCAAACCCATTGTGTGGTTTTGAATTGAAAATGATGAGGCTCATCTCTTTCATTTCAGATATACATATCTGACTTTGAAATAAATAGCGTCATCATTTTTATTTCGAAATTTTGTTTCGTGTACTTCATGTTCAACCTTGTGCTTACAAATTGCAAATAATTATCAGCACAAAATATACAAGACTGCAATTTAGAGGTATGACTAATTTAAAATATATTGACATCGCCAAATTAAAAATGTACTGGCAAGTTTAAAAATAAAATGTGTCTCCCCTTCCCCAAAAGACAAAAATATACATAGACAATTTAGATGTGGTTTTACTCTAAGTATGGTCCTTTAAATCCCTCACAACACTTTAATTGATAAAATGACGGCTTATTGTTATAATAAAATGCATGGTTTACCTGAAATGACAGAAAAAAGAGCGACAAGAAAGGGGGTGTGAGAAGAGGATGCATCCTTCAAATTCAAACTCTTTAGCATTTCAAAGCTGTTTACGCCACAGACATGAATCGCCCATCAATAAAACAAGTTTCTTTTAGGACACTTGAGAATACTCTGACGTTAAAATTAGTCAAGTGCATAATTGCTTTGGTGTTACTATTTCAAGAGGCTACTTAGCCCCCGAATTGCCGAATGCTATTCTTAGTTTGCTTAGGTTGAATTGTCGATTTTCAAATTATAATATTTCAAATTATACAGAAACACAATCGAAAAATGCTCATCCACGGATAATGATTATATATAAATTTACATTGATTAAACATCGCGATGTATATAATATAAGCGTACAAAATATGTCGAAGATTCTGGGAAAAATATATATAGAATCCGCCATTGCGTGGCAAGGGTCCGCATCAAAGCGCAACCATAAGTTACGCCAGCTCGCGAAAAGCATAGGCTCGACAATGGCACAATATCGCTCGCTACTCGTGAGCCATCATACGTGCAAACTTTGAGCCAGCGTTGTGCTGATGTTGGGCCAGCGTCGCAGACGCTGGCCAAACACCAGCACAACGCTTGATCAACGTCGCGACGTTTGCTGGGATGCCTCTTGGCTTCTCCTTCACTGCACATTCAAATATAGAGAGATGCGCGCGCACGAGGGGTTACCCGTGATGACGTCATCTCAACGAGGGAACTCCTCTCGACTCGTTACGCCCGGGGAGGGAGAGCGTGCTGGGGAACAGTTTGTGGTTTTTGACCCCTTGCACACTATGGTACGTGGAGTTATCTCTGCGCAGAATCAGTTGGTTTTGGTTGGTATTATTATTTCGTCCGAAAGTGGAATTACTCATGTGAATTCAAATCTCCGATAAAAACAATGTTAACTTGTAAAAAAATAACGACATCTCAAAAATCACCACAACATAATGATATGTTTGAAGTGTAAAAAAATAATGTGTTTATTTTATAATTATAGCCTATTTATATTATATATTATACACTTATATTTTAATCGGATTTCAATTATTGTCATTACAAAGTTACTATTCTCATGTAGATGTATAAGAAAAATTATAGGAACCAAAAATAAAATTATCTTTATGTGCCATTTTTAGTCAACAGTGTACCATATTACCCACAGTTTTTTATTTAGAAATGCTGTTTTTGAATAAAGCGTGCCTAAAACGTAGATCCGCAGTCATTTCGCATAGTGCATAGTGGTGCCACAGTATATATGTCACATAGCCTACTCGGTAAAATAAGCAGGATCCATAGTATGTTATGGTTTTAATATTAAATTCAAATTCTCAGTAGTAAGACACTTCACCCCAAGGTACCTAAAATAACTCAGGTGTCAATGAGTACCTGATAGGACAGAAATGGCAATGTGCACAATAAGTTTTCAGCATCTCATAAAAAACACGTTTTCCTAATTACATAAGTGCATTGAAAGGGGTCACTTACTTTATAGCGGCTCATTCAAAATTAAAAAAAACGCATTTTACTTGAAGCTATAACTCCAATTACAGTAGTAAATATGTGCCACCAAAGATATCTTTCGGTTCTGAGGCTTCAATCGCGACAGGTTAGAAGTAATTATCCCTATGTGCTACATTAATTGTTGAACACACCCGGGGCTGGAAATCAATGGATGAAAAATGAGGTCTCTGTGAAATTAAAGTTTCGACATATTTCAAACATGTTCAATTCCCTTATAATCGCCCCTCCCGTGGAGTGTACGTGTCAATCACCTGTTCTTTTCACAGGACATTATGATGCCGTGATGACGTCATCAAAGCTCGCCCGCCGCCAGGAGCGCTCTCTGACAGCGGGAGACCCGGGTTCGCATTGTGACAGATCATCCACTGATAGGATTAACAGGGAATGATTTCAACATTAGGACTGTAGGCATACTGGTCAATATTACGTCTATTCCAATTATGTGTGAGTGAGTGAGTGAGTGAGTGAGTGAGTGAGTGAGTGAGTGAGTGAGTGAGTGAGTGAGTGAGTGAGTGAGTGAGTGAGCGAGCGAGCGAGCGAGCGAGCGAGCGAGCGAGCGAGCGAGCGAGCGAGTGAGTGAGCGAGCGAGCGAGCGAGCGAGCGAGTGAGTGAGTGAGTGAGTGAGTGAGTGAGTGAGTGAGTGAGTGAGTGAGTGAGTGAGTGAGTGAGTGAGTGAGTGAGTGAGTGAGTGAGTGAGTGAGTGAGTGAGTGAGTGAGTGAGTGAGTGAGAGTGAGTGAGTGAGTGAGTGAGTGAGTGAGTGAGTGAGTGAGTGAGTGAGTGAGTGAGTGAGTGAGTGAGTGAGTGAGTGAGTGAGTGAGTGAGTGAGTGAGTGAGTGAGTGAGTGAGTGAGTGAGTGAGTGAGTGAGTGAGTGAGTGAGTGAGTGAGTGAGTGAGTGAGTGAGTGAGTGAGTGAGTGAGTGAGTGAGTGAGTGAGTGAGTGAGTGAGTGAGTGAGTGAGTGAGTGAGTGAGTGAGTGAGTGAGTGAGTGAGTGAGTGAGTGAGTGAGTGAGTGAGTGAGTGAGTGAGTGAGTGAGTGAGTGAGTGAGTGAGTGAGTGAGTGAGTGAGTGAGTGAGTGAGTGAGTGAGTGAGTGAGTGAGTGAGTGAGTGAGTGAGTGAGTGAGTGAGTGAGTGAGTGAGTGAGTGAGTGAGTGAGTGAGTGAGTGAGTGAGTGAGTGAGTGAGTGAGTGAGTGAGTGAGTGAGTGAGTGAGTGAGTGATAGACGGTAAACTGATTGTCGTCTGCGAGATTGTGTGACATACGTGATATTCAGGGTAAACATGGTTAATGTTAAATGTATTATTGGGGTTCACCTGCTAAAGAATAACTTACAAATGGTTGAAATAGCCTAATTAACATGCTATACCGTGAAAACAACTTGAATAATAAAAATGAAGCGGTTTTTATTCAGGAATCAGTTTTGCGGTCAGAAAAAAAACAGGTTGATGGTATATACACGGCAGTAAGAAGAATAGCTATTATTGTTAAGAAGATGTTCTAGTATCCTAGCAAGAATCAAGCTGCAACTCTATGTACGATTATTGAAAATAAGTATAGAGTATAATTTAAGAGAATATGGTTGCACTGGTTAGTCACTATATTATGCCCCAGTCACACTGTACAGTTGGGCCATCCCGGCGGCTCCGGAGGACCCCGGATGCCGCACCTGGGTGAACCTGCGTCACCCGGGATAGAACCTGGCCGACAGCGGGATGATCCGGGATCACCGTGGGCATCCTAGTTGCGCCGGGACGCTCGAAAAAAAGTTTTAAAATGTTTAAAACTTTCGTGGCTCGTCCCGGGTCCCTCCCGGTGTTTTTGCTCCGGGATAGCACTGGGAAAGCACCGGGAAGGTACCGGGATCACCGAGAAGGCACCGTGACCACTCGGAAAAGTGTTTTTTATTACGGTACCAAGCCGGTTGACCCCGGTGGTCCCTTATGTTGATTACGGCCCGGTCCGAGAGGTAGCGTGCTCGGCCTCAGACAGCCATGGCGCGAATTTCGAATCCTGTGTCTGGAGGACAGTGTCATCTCATTCATCTCACCATCTCATGGTCCAGTTTAGCCTATATGTGCCGAAAGTGGTCTAAAAGCCACAATATGCGGAAAACAATATATTTTCACCTGCTGTTAATGACAATGGACAACTAATATTTGATAAATCAATTATAGCAAATCAGTTTAATCAATACTTCAACACTGCGGGTTTTATGGCATTGCCAAAACATCCTAGCTCAATTTAGCATGATATTTCAAGATACTTTGCAGACAAGACATAATAATTATTGTAACTTTATCTCTAGTGGATGATAAACTAATAATATTCTAGTAAAATCTAAAGCATTAGCTATTAATAATAATATTAAGAGACCTCGTAATTACACATGGATGATATTTTAACTGCGGCAAACATTCACATTGCGAAAACTATATATAACATCCTGAATCTTTAAATATTTCAAAATACAAATATAGTTTTGCATTAAGTTGAGAAGAGATACGGCCAATAGACCAATAACCGTGTAAAATTATCCAACCCTTATTAAGGTCATACTTTTATCATAGATGTATAATTTAATTCAACACTTGATAATCCTCTGAACGATACTGTAATCTGGTAATGATCATGATACTGAACTCCAACAAAGGGATTCGAGCCCTTGTTTATCTTTAATAATCATTCGTATACGAATCCTAAGTTCCTATTTTTTGGCTTCCATACGGCGTTTACATAGCTGGTACCACCTAGCAGACACAAGACGTTGAGCCAATGTTGATTTGATGCTGGACCAGCGTCGTAGACGGTGGGCAAACATCAAATCAACATTGGATCAACGTCTTGTGTCTGCTGGGTAGTGTCGTACGAATGCTTTTATTCCTACGGCGTTCATACAAAATACGGGCGTTTGTATTAACGCCGTAGGAATAAAAGCATTCGTATACGGGCGTTTGTATGAACGCCGTAGGAATAAAAGCATTCGTACGAGACTACCCAGCAGACACAAGACGTCGGCGTAATAACAACTTCACCAATCATCACGCCATGCTTACGGCCAGGCTGAGTAGGAATAATGGTGCTTTTCTTGAGCTCGGTAACTTATCTTGTCAAAGCCTATCGAACCCTCATCACACCATACGAATGCTGAACCAACGATTTCGGGACCATTTCTTGCGGCCTTCTCAATGAGGTCACAAGAATAAAAAAAGAGACTTCGTACTTCGTTCATGTAAACACTTAAATATGTTAACCAGTTATATTTGTTATATTTGTTCCACTTTGTTCCACTTTGTTACTCAGTACACTTTGACATAATATGATGTTCTATTATGTATTATGATGTGTTCTACATGTATATTGCCCATATGTCTTATTATATCTATTTTTATATATCCTATTGGTTTCGACGCTTTACAGAGTGTCTTTTTTGCCACCGGTACTATTTATTGTACCAACAGTTATTTGATATCTGGTTTTGGTACGGGAAACACATATATTTATCATCAAGAAATCATAGGACATGTATTTCTTGTTATCATGTATAGTATCATAAACATGTATATTATTTTTAATTATTTTAAAGCATTTACTACTTGTACATACATAATCCATTTATTTTATTTTATTGTATTATGCACTGTATAATATAACGTCCTGTTCATTTTAATGACGCATATAAGTCTACATATAGACTTCCTGTACTCAATAAATATCTATCTATCTATATAGCCTGCAAAAAGTACGCTTGATTTGATTTGGAATATGATATGACGCAAGTAGGACGAAACAAACGCAGTAGGTATATGCCCACTGTATGGCTACTGTGTGAATTGTGAATTGTGTGCTTGGGGACAGTAAAAACCACACCACCTGCGGGGACACCAATTTTAACGTAAATATGGCTTTATATAATTGCACATACCCTGCACAAATAATCCTGTTGTTGACAAGGCTCGACTAATCACCGCTAACCTACGAAGCGCTAAATTTCGCAATTTTCGCCAGTTTGAAGTTGCGGCTGCCGCAACTTCAAGCGGGCGAAAATTTACTGCAAAAATAAAATATCAATATTTTATGAAATATTTCAGACCATTATAAAGATGTGCTACATAGCATTTGGCCAATAAGTTTATTTTTTATATAAAAGGAGATATGGTACTTACGGTCACACGATCTGCCTGATTATTCGGTTTACCAGCGTTGTGGAGAAACCAGAATTCTAATTGGGCAAGAAGTTCGCTGGGGGCAAGAGTAAACGACTGGAAAATTAGCGTCATCAGTGACGGTAAGACTTCTCGGTTACTAAACGCCTTGGTTGCTAAATGCTTTTCCCTTAAACCTGTGTTTAAACGTATGCTATGTCACTGCAATTTATTGAACATTTTCACAGGAAACAATGACATTTTTCTAATTTGCTTACGGTATATTTTTAGGCCACCCACAATTTGATTCATAGCTGTCGCATACAATAAGTTCCGAGTCACAGCGATGATTTGTCTCCACTGCATTTTGGTTTTTGAAAATATAAAGAATACAAAAAACCTTGGTATGTACATGATAAGAATAGTCTCCGGATAGTCTCTGGGGACAATTTATGTTCATATTATCGGCGAATAAGTACGAGAAGAGATTTGAATGTAAAACGCGCAATAACGTATGAAAGTTCAGCAATCACGTATAAAAGTGTGAAAATGATTATGTAAACAATTTTCCATCGTGTCATTCGTGCATTTATCGTTCCCTTGGAAATGAAAGGGTGTATCTGCCACTTTACAAAGTGGCAGATACACCCGGCCTTTCATATCCAAAGGTACGATTTGTTAGCCTATTTCTGAATACAAAAATGAGCGACTGTGTCTAAAATAATCAGCTTTATCACATGATTTGTCGCGGAACAAACAAACATGACTGATTATCCCTATTGCACATTCCTTAATAAATTCCTATAAAAGAATAATAATACATTAGCATTGTATTTTCAAGGTGTGTGTAAACGTCTCATGCCCGTATTCTGCTGATGGGGTATCCCAGCAAACACGCTACATCGAACCTACGTTGGCTCAATGTTGGGCCACCGTCTGCGACGCTGTCCCAACATTGAGCCACCATAGAATCAATGTTTGCTGGGATGTATAATTATCAACAACAACGACTCGCGTGATGTATGTGGCTTTATTCATAATTTTCACGAATAGGTTTTCTGGTCAGTTCAAATGCTGTTTGACTTTGCACAAGCAAATTCCGAAAAGCAACGTCAAACAGCAGTAACTGTGAATTCCAAAACACGAGCAGTTACTGCTGTTTGCCTACGCACGAAACCTAATTCATTATGTTATATTACTGAAGATGGGCCTGGGGCAAAACACGAAAAACAGGTCGGCATGCGCCGCTGTCGTCATGCTGGTTTTTTCAGCGGCATGCACGGGCGTTTCGCTCATTTCAATCCTTGGGCCCTGAAGTAGTAGGTCCAAAGTCATTGTATTTTTTATCCCCTTGAGGTGAATAAAAATTATCAATCAAGCAATCAATAAAATTTCTATGGCGCCTATATCCTCAGCAGATCGATCTCAGAGGCGCAGATGTACTGAAATATCAAACGAAGCGAACATCCTTCCTTGTGTATTTCAAGGTGATTTTCACAGATCGTGGAAGTGCTTAACTGTGGCATTGAGCTTATAAACGGGGATTAACCCCATCTGGCGTAGAACCGTGTATAACCGGGAGAATCGCGGGTTGTGATTGGTGACCATCAAATTAAATAAAATCAGCTACACGACAGACATATATTACAACAAAAAAAGTGCAAACAATAAGACAGAGGAATAAAGTTTTTAACGATACACGGTGCCTTTTGTAAATATTGCCCCACAGAATTAACAGTATGTTTAACCCTATAACCACCAAATTATTCAATCTGAATTTTCACCCACTTGAAGTTGTGGATCGCGTAAGTTGTGTCTCGCTGACGCGATCCACAACTTCAAGTAAGTGAAAATTATTCAGATTTGACAAAATAGGGGTCAACTGTTTTCAAATATTGCTGATTGATGTCACATTTTATTTTTAACATATTTAAAATGTGGTACTTAATGTGCTAATAAAAAATAAAAACCCGAATATCTGCGGCACCGGCGGTTAAAGGGTTAAAGGAAATGCTTAGGGAAGGTGGCCTTTACAACCCTGAAATATGTTTGTATAAACCAAGAGACCAAGGGAGTTTTTCAATTTGTTTACTGCCTACACCTATGTTTTCTGCCAATATCAATACAGTATTTTACTCTTTCAGTGCGGGGATCGACTTTAGACGTCAAAAGTCGATCCTCGCACTGAAAATATGGTTAAGGATGTGGGCCTATCTCCGTAGAACAAACCCAAACTGCCGTAACTTATCATTATCCATGTACACACTTACTGCTATTTGGCTTGCTTTTATATGGGTGTGTGGTTAACACCGTAACGTCACTGTAATCTCTGTGACGGAGTTAGAACATAAACGGTTGTTAAACACGTTCAGAGTTAGTGACAGCCGTTTAAAATGAAATAAAACGCCTGCTGTTTTGTCACCGCACAATGCCATATAATTATATCCATAAGACACGACAGCAAAGTCGCGAAATCACCACAGCCATTTTAAAAACCAGCTTTTCAAATATAGCTTTTGTATTCTTTTATTTATTTATTAGGTAATACACGAATATATACAGTTATATTGTACAAATATGCAATTGTAAATAAAATTGTGTACATTTGGATGTAAAATACAGCACCTTTACTATGTTTGACCAGAGATAAAATAGCTACATATTATTATAAAAAGTTTCAAAAAAGACACTCTGCTATCAAAACTGGCGAGACCTAGTCATATTGTTTTGTGGAAGCACTCGCTGGTGTAATTCAATTAAGAAAACACCATGTTTTAATGAAAATTGCCAAGATTTGAAGATAATACAGACAGTGAGCATGCATACTGGAATTTTTTTTATTCAGTTGGAGGTGATTTAAACTTACATCCAGGAACTTTCCCCATTTCCATTCACTTTGAGCTGCGAATTGCTGAATAAAATCTCAGCTCAAAGTGAATGAAAACACCAAATCAGATAATCAACCATACATATATCAAAATAAAACCCAATACGTCATTATTCTGACAGACGGTAAACTCTCAAGCGCTAATCACGACTAAAGTCGTTTTTTGATTATTAGCCGATTAAATCATTGTTAGTGGAAATTAAATGAGTATTTAACCCCTTTTAACCCTTTAACCGCCGGTGACGCATATATTCGGGTTCTCATTTTTTATTAGCACATTAAGTACCACATTTTGAACATGTTAAAGATAAAATGTGACATCAATCAGCGATATTTTAAAACAGTTGACCTCCATTTTGTCAAATCTGAATAATTTTCACTCACTTGAAGTTGTGGATCGCGTCAGCGAGACACAACTTCAAGTGGGTGAAAATTCAGATTGAATAATTTGGCGGTTAAAGGTTTAACCGCCGGTCACGATTGTATTCGTTTTTTATCTGCTATTACACATTAAGCACCACCTTGTGAATATTCTAAAAATTAAACGCTACATCAAACAGCAAGATTTGAAAATAGATTACCTCTATTTTTTTCAAATCTGAACGATATTCACTCATTCAAAGTTGTGGATCGCGTCAGCGAGACACAACTTTAAATGGGTTGAAATTACAATTACATATTAATTGGCGGCTAAGGATTATAAAATATCTGGTCTCAAAGTAAACAAATATGAATAAATAATTTTCACCCACTTGAACCCGCAACTTCCAATGGATAAACATTAGCTTAGTTTTAATCAGAACGTGTAATAATGCACCAATATTATAGATGGACGTTCTCTACTCAAGGCTACACAGATGGGGGTGACATAAAGACTTAAAGGGTTAACTACACCCTTGGGTCTATAAACGTCCTGCAGTTATCTCTCATGATGTATTTATTATTTTTCTATATATATTTTTGCTAGCACACACCACCACAATGCTTGACGAGCATATCGGACGCAAATCTAGTTTTCCCGGTGATAGTTTTATAGCCAGCGTTACATTGCCTTCACTAAACGGTAAAATTAAAGTACATCGCCATTTTTGCCAATGTGTTGCACCCGGACACTTGCCAATAACGTTTGCCTCTTATTATAAAGGAAGGCTAGCTCTAAATAATCTTGTGAAGTAGGCCTTGCAGTTACTTCTCCGGATTGTTCACAATATGGAAGTACTATATCCATGTTCAGATGCTGTGTTATCCAAAAGGGTGGGTGGGAGTTAACTTTTAAATTATAATCAGTTAGTTTAGGAGTTTAGATTGCAGGACATTCGCGAAGAAAATTGTTGTTTTTTTCGATTGTCTACAAAACTTCAAGTGGGTACACATATATTTTTTGAATGCAGCGCTTCAAATGTTTACATTATTCTGTTTGACCTTGTTCCGTTTTAGTATGCAGTACTGTACAAAGTTTATCTATGATATGCTCTGTAGAATAAATAATAAATTAGACAAGCATTCCATACATAACCCTCATTGCTATTCGTAATTTATTTCAGATGCTGGCTGAACGACAAAAAGGTCTCTGATATTGTTTGCCATATTATAAAACGCTATCTGACACATGTGATACTTTAGGTGATTGATCCCACAGCATATTTGAAAATATAAACATAGGGCATATTGGACACATTTCACCTGTCTATTATTAGGCCTACATATAAAATCCTTGGTGTAGGCTTACAAGAAACAGTGTTTAAAATTGATAAACTAGTTTGGGGTAGAGACCAAGCTAATCAATCAATGCATTACATAGCAAATAAATAAATAAAAAGGCAAGGCTTAAAAAGATTTGGTTTCTGTGAGCTACCAGAGCGGCATGGGGAGATCACTGGAATTGCCTGGATCGGCATCCCGCACATTTTTCAATGAACACAGATCTGTGTCTCATCCCACTGCGCCGTGCAAAGCCAAAATACAGTATCTGCTCACTTCAAAATCAAGCAGATACTGCCTTTTGGCTTTGCAGAGCAGCACTATTGTCTTATTTATACTATCTTATCCTACGATTGCAAAGTAAAGACCGATGTCACCTTGTTTTCAGTTATTGAGAGAAAAATGAGGCAAGATCTCATTATACAGTTTGTGCTTATATTATGCCTATTTATCGACACAAAGCTGTGTTCATGTTGTATTATATATTGTATCTATTTATCGCAGTCACATGTACATCTTTACATTTCACAATTATACATACATTCAAATAAGTACACATGCAGCCCAATCTGGCTTATATGTCAAAACAGTGAACATAATTATAAATACGATCTTGATGAAGTAGCCAAACTCCGTAAAAATGAAAGAATCGGACTTGAGATCACTTTTGTGCACATACAGGCTAAATTGGGCCAAGAGAACCTCTTGAAGATGTTGAGATGAGTGACATGACACTGCCCTACAGATACAGGATTCGAAATTCAAACCCTGGAGGTCTGAGAACGAGCACGCTACCTCTCGGTCATGGAGGCTAGCCAAAATACTGAGTTTTAGGAGTGGATAACAAAGAAACATGTTTGTTTCTTTCAAAGCGCCGGGACCGGGAAACGAACCCCGAGCTCTGGCGTGAAAGGCAGCGGTGCTAACCGCATGCTACCCTAGGACCACCGCCCTAGCTAAGCTCCTATTTAGCGTATATTATAGCGGTGTTTCTTCTTTCCCAAGCTTTAAACCCGATATACGCGATGGGATTATCTTATGGGATTTTGGCTCATGAGATATTTTGTGTGAGGAATCTTACCGTGCTTAACAAATAAAAGTGTTTCCTAACCCTTAAAGAGCTGAATTAAATCGTTTAAATTTTCACTCACTTGAAGTTGTTGTGTCTCGCTAGGGCGACCCACAACTTCAAGTGTGTGAAAATTTAAAAACGACTGTAGTGGTTTGAGGGTTAGGCACGGTACACGCGGTAAAATTATCCACACAGCTTGTCTCATGAGGCAAATCTCATGAGACATATGAAATGAAATTATTGGAGTTTTAGGCCACCTTTGTGCACATATGGATGGCATCATGCACAAGTGGGCTATCTCACATTGAAAAAAACAATAAAAATATATGTCATTGACAGCAACAACTCGATCAATATACGAGTTTCACATTCAGGGTTAGACCATTTGGTCACTCAGTGTTAATTTGTATTGATTTGTTTTATCCTGTACTTCATGTTGCAGCGCGATTTTTTCTCAAAATCGTCAAAATGTGGATTAGCCCAATTGTGCATGATGCCATCCATATAGCTAAGCTGAGCCAATATAACCTCCAGAGGATAGTGAGATGACACTGCCCCCCAGACTCAAGAATCGAAATTCGAACCATGGCGGTTTGACGCCGAGCACGCTACCTCTCGGTCACGGAGGCTCACCACAATATTGAATCTTTACGAGTGAGTGGGTAAGAAACATTTTGTTTCCTTGAAACCTCATGAGACAATCTCATCGTGTGTAGCTGTCTTTATAGGTATAATCTTAGTCGGCTATTCTATTTGTTATGTATTTATAGCTATCAAAAATGAAATGAATGGGGTTTTAGGCCACCTTTGTGCTCATAAGCTAAACTGGGCCTAAAACGCCTGCGAGAATGGGGATCAAAACGCGTGCGAGAATTTGGATCAAAACGCCTGCCAGTTGTTCATTATTGTACAAGAGGTAAGTCGACCCAGCGCAACTTGGACATCGCACACAAAAGTGCCACTAAAAAGCCTCGCGCATTTCTGAGCGATGTTCTACTGGGAGTTTCGTCTGACTGGCAATTAAAATTTGTCATTCATCACGACAGGTTAATTGGTGGTAATGAGGGCAGTAATTAGCAGCTCGCGCGGGTTTTTTATGTGCCGGAGGTCAACTGTCAAGGACGCGGGCCACCGGTCACATAAATAAACCCTCTCCTCCCCAGAGGTGCGCCCTTGATTCCAGGCCCCTGGAGCTGAGAACGGAGAGGAGAGGACGACAACATCTGCGGTGAATATGCAAACATCAGTAACTGCTCTGTAACTGCTCGCCTTGGTACAAAGGTAATAGCAGTGCTTGCAAACTATAAATGTGTTTTCTTTTTTAGTTGTCACAGAGATCGTCCTAACCTTTGTTTCAATGAATTATTTGATTATTTAGATTTTCCATTATTTGAAGTACGAAGCTTTAACAAGAATATAGTATACACATTACGTCCATGATTCTTTGTAACATTATCCATGCACAGCTAGAACCACTATCATAACCCCTTTCTCGCCAGGGTATATTTTCACCCACTTGAAGTTGTGTCTCGCTACCGCGATCCACAACTTCAAGTGGGTGAAATTACTCATATTTGTTTAATGTGGGACCAAACGTTTGCGAATCTTGATGCTCAAACACTCATTTCATTCCCAATATCAGTGATTTGATCGACAAATAAAACAGATAAAAAACGACTGCAGGGACATGTCGTGATAAGCAGTGAAAGGGTTAACTAATCATAAGCATATGCTTCAACCCTTTCAGCGCGGGGATCGAATTAGACGTCAAAATCTGACGTCTATATTACATAGAAAGACGTCAGATTCTGATTTCTGAAATCAATTAGCAGTATCTCATGATTTAAAGGTGATCAATCACCGCTTATATGGTATGAATAATTATGTCCTTATATAGGGTGATCGGCTATCATGTGACCCTCTCAGAGGGTCACATGATAGCCAATCACCCCATATAAGGAAACACTTGCGCCCTATCTTGTGGCAACTTTGATTTATTTGTCACAACTTTTTTCATACTATATTAGGGGTGATAGATCACCTTTAAATTCTACAAATCTACTAGTAAGTATTGTTTGCCCCTAAATCTCCTAAAGTGAATCGTTAATAGTTAAACAGTTATAGAAATGAAAATTATAAGCAGACCGACAAAACTTTCTTTAATGCCTTGGATAACAACACAATAAAACATAATACAAAATATAGTTTGTAGATTAAAATAATTCGTATTTTTTAATTTTAATTAACAACATATTTTTTCACAAAAATCAAAAGGATGGAATTAAATTTTGCCAGGAGTTTTACCATGATGTATTTTGAAGTCACCTATGACCAGGTCACATATTCTCGTACAAGTTGCAATATATCTCAAGCTTCGTATACGTCGACCAATTAGAAGCCTACGATATATCGTAACTTGTATGACAATACGGGCTCTGGTTCACCTGGGCCCGGCGTTATCAAATGCGGCTAAATTACAGAATGAGACTCATGAAAATGTCTGTATTTGCTTAGCTGTGAAACCAAGAATTGGCAAGTCAACAAAAGTCTCAGTGCGTGTCAGCTACAGGCTTCACCCTCTGTCACCAAAAGGCATATCTCAATAACAGTGTGCATATAAACCCCAAATTAGCAGAATATCTCGAAATTATTCGGGTTTGAATCCTTTCCAGTGTGACTTAAATTCAAAGAAAATTTTAACCAATTTATAAAAAAGTCACCCACTTTGGAATCATCCGCGAATTAAAGTAGACTGAAAACCAGAAATTTAAAATGACTCCTGATTCGCAGAGGGTTCTAAAGCGACCCGCAAACGACCCACGCTAAACGGACAAATTATGGCAGTTTTATGTCACGTGCCTTTTGAAATGCCCGGGGCCAGTAACCCGCCCGCTGCAGTGTCAATACTCATTTGACTGGGGGTAGCTACTCATAAAATGTGCTGTTTTGTCCGGCGGTGTTTGCAGCGAACGCGGAATGTTAAAACAACATTGCGCCAACGTCCCATTTTTCGTGAGTCCTTGTTAACCCTTTCAACACTATCATCTTTGTTAATTTTTAAACACGTATGTCTGTAATTTATGGGGGTCCTAGGTGCATGTTGATCGAGAGTGGCTCAAAACAAGAGATTAAAATAAATTAATTCAATAAAAAATGAAAAAATAAATACCAAGATCTGGTTTATCTTTTTATTAAAGTAGCCGATATATTAGCATTCTTTTTTTTATATAATTATTAACATTATAATAGTTACCGCTTTAAGCTCTAGTACTAATAATAATTATATACTATTGACCTTCTTGATTTGTAATAATGTTTTGTTTGTACAATATTTAGCAATGAAAAAAATGAAACATTGTAGGGATATTCTTCAAGAGGACAAATAATTAAGAACTATATGCCACATTTTGAAATGAGCGGCATTGCAAATTCAATGGCTGATGTCTGTGCTGTGATACACCAATATCGCATTCTTAGATTTCTATTGATTCTGCATCACAGATGATATCATGACGCAATAGATTATCTGCTTTTAAGAATAATTTTAGCACAACAGATATATTTTTTATCTTTTTTTTTTAAATACATAATGTGACCACTGTAACACAATCCTTGAAGATCCTTTGCATGTGATATTTGAAAATCGTAACACATATATTTATATGTTAATACCTTCTCTCTACCATTTTTTCTGCCTTCTTCTTCTACCCTCCTCCTTCCTTCCTTTGTTACTTCCCCACTCCCTTTCTTTCCTTTACCTCCCTTTTATTCTGTAGGCTGTAGGATTAGTTGGTGCTTTGGTTGGTTGGTTGGTTGGTTGTTTGGTTGGTTGGTTGGTTGGTTGGTTGGTTGGTTGGTTAGTTGGTTGGTTGGTTGGTTGGTTGGTTGGTTGGTTGGTTGGTTGGTTGGTTGGTTGGTTGGTTGGTTGGTTGGTTGGTTGGTTGGTTGGTTGGTTGGTTGGTTGGTTGGTTGGTTGGTTGGTTGGTTGGTTGGTTGGTTGGTTGGTTGGTTGGTTGGTTGGTTGGTTGGTTGGTTGGTTGGTTGGTTGGTTGGTTGGTTGGCTTTTTGCATGTTTACTTGCTTGCCTGCCTGTCTGCCTCTCTTGATCGCTCGCTAGCTCTCTTGTTTGCTTTTCCTGCTTGCGTTTATTTTTTTTTTAAGTACATTTTTAGATAATGGGTGAAGTAGTTGACGTTATGAAAAATAAAAACCGAGGGAGGACGTAATAAAATAATAATGTTAAATCACTTGTGAGATAGTCTCGCAAAGAAACAATGTAGAAAGGAGGAAGTAATGACTCTCAGTTTTAGTGTTGGTCTCTTCCCATGCCAGTGTTACATTTATGAACCCTTTCAGAGCAGTGGTCGACTTAAGACGTCAGAATCTGACGTCTACACCAGACGTCAGATTCAGACGTCTAAAGTCGATCACTGCACTGAAAGAGTAAAATATTTCTAATTGTCGTAGACCCATAACATAGGTATTTAGATGAAGCGGGAAGAGCAAACTAGCACATTTATGATAAATTCAAATTGAAAAACACCATTTGTTTTCTTGGTTTATAATAAAGTATTTCAGCACTTAAAGGGTTAATCTGTCAAAAATATATACTTAACAATAAGCAGTTACCTAGTGACTGCTGTTTTCCTGTTAAGTTTGCATGGCTGAAATATAGCAAAGATTATTCAGATATATTCTGGTCATAATATGGAAATTAAACGCCATACATGCTTTACGTGCTTTACTTCAAGCCATCCATACAAATATGAACACAAGGTCATTAGCACTCTGTGGCACCAGCTGTGCCGCTCAAAGGGAAAAAGCAGTAACTGCTTACTTGAAAAGTAAGGAGTTACTGCTGTTTTTTTGTAAGCCAGTCCTGGGATCGTCTGCATTGCAGTGCTATATTTTAAGGAAGCTCTATGCAGCATTTCTATTTTCGAATCAACGCTACTTTGTTAACCCTTTAACCGCCGGTGCCGCATAATTATATTCGGGTTTTCATTTTTTATTAGCACATCAAGTACCACCTTTTAAACATGTTAACGATAAAATGTGACATCAATCAGCACTATTTGGAAACAGTGGATCTCCATTTTGTCAAATCGGAATAATTTTCACTCACTTGAAGTTGTGGATCGCGTCAGCGAGACACAACTTCAAGAGGGTGAAAATTCAGATTGAATAATTTGGCGGTTAAAGGGTTAAGCTACTTGTATATAGCTAAAACAGTTTTATTAAATAATTAAGGATCGTTTCAAAGCACCAAATGTTGAAGATATACTCTATAGTCTCTCAGTGTGTGGCTTAGTCTTAAAATAAAGATTCATAATTGTTTAATAATTGTTGCAAAGCAGCATAATATTGAATACCGCTCACTATCCTCACGGGACGCCGTAGTGGATTTTATTTTCTATGCGGTAATATTAGAAGATAATTATTTATATGATATGTAACTCATTTATTATTATTAAAAAATAAATTGATAAATATTAATCTACGCGACGAATAATTACAAAATTACCAAATAATTTTTGAAATATTAGAAAATAACTCTTTAATACCTTTTTAGAAAAAACAATTGTTCATAATTATTAAAAAAAGGACGAAATCTCACTTGAACGTTCCATATGCATTATAACACAATAACCATGCATCGTACCAAGGTTATATATTATATGGATAACCTCCTTGATCGTACAGATTTTCCCGTGCTGATTTTCCCTGTGGATTGTGGGATTATTGAATTTGGAATCTACGGTCCAATTAGTTTATGTTGGTAAACTACTTCATACAGAATTATTTATACTACCTCTTAGAAAATTAGCAGTCAATACAGTTACTTTAATATAATTATGCACACTTTATTATAATCGATTGAATGTATGTAGCTTCTGATGTTTCCACTTTAATTTTTCCAAAGCGTTTCTCTGGTCTCCACCTATAGTTACTGCATCCTGGAAGTCGGATCGTCACGTCGCCATCTTGGATTGGGGACCCTTTGACCCCCCTACCACACATTTAACAACACATGAACCACATATTTCAGCCATAACTGATAATTGAACGAAGGACTTTGTTTTTCATATTCTTAAATATGATATTTAGAGTCAACCGAACGTTGATTGAAAAGTTGAAATAGAATTTTTGTCCCACAAGTTTTGTCCCCCATGGTTTGCCCTTTTTTCGCCCACTTGTGACGTCACGCCGTCTTACAGAATTGTCAAGTTGAGTAACAAAATATAATACAAATGTGTGTTGTTCATAATTGTGTTATGAGCTTCAGTCTTAACACTTACAGCGCGGGGATTGACTTTAGTCGACAGAATCTGACGTCTGTACACGTCAGATTCTGACGACTAAAATCGATCCCCGCACTGAAGGAGTAAAAATATAGGTATTTAAATGAATCATGAAGAACTACCTAAGACATTTATAATGATCTCAAATTAAAATAGGGTTGTAAGGGTTTAGGTGGTATTCACGTCTATAGCCGATTTAGTCTTATTATTTGACCTTTCGGGCGGGGCCCCTAGGGTAGTGGTTAGCACCGCTGCCTTTCACGCCAGAGTTCGGGGTTCGGTTCCCGGTCTCGGCGGTTTCAAAGAAACAAAAGATGTTTCTACCCCATCCATGTGTGAAAGTCAGTATTGTGGGGAGCCTCCGTGACCAAGAGGTAGCGTGCTCGGCCTCAGACCGCCAGGGCTCGAATTTCGAATCCTGTGTCTGGAGGACAGTGTCATCTCAATCATCTCACCATCCTCAGGAGGTTCTCCTGGCCCAGTTTAGCCTATATGTGCACAAAGGTGGCCTAAAGCCCGATTCATTTCATTTCATTTTTGACCTTTTAAACAATAAAAGAGAGAACAATTGTAGGTAAAAGTAGCACTAAGACAGTTAAAATGGAATACTTTGGAGCATAAATTTAACAAATGTATATAAGTAATTTCGAACCACTTGTGTTTTAATTTATATCGTAAATTTGCTTCGACTAAATGGAGATAAATAATCAACATAAAATACTGAAAGGGTCATTGCTGATTATATTCAAATAAACAAAAATAAAAAAATGATAGATAGCAAAAACATTATCACCGTCATCGGAATGATCTTCACACAATTATTATTCAATTGCATTCAATTCAATTCAGTTTATTCAGTGTACAAGATGCAATATTAATAACAGTTTGATAACATAAAATTATCTACATTAGACACATAATAACAAGTGATAAATAACTGGAATTTTAAAAAAGTAAATGTACACCTGGGAGAGAAGCTAAACAGGATCCATTGGAGCAACAGGATCCATTAGAGCCTTTGCTAGTAGTTCCCACCAAACATATTTTTAAATTTCCACCAACCCTTTATTTTATTATGGTAATATAGGTTATTATTTGCTAGGTATGATATGTAAGGATAAAAACACTTATGTTTTAATTTATATCTTAAATTTGCTTCGAATAAATGGAGATAATAATCAACATAAAATACTGATTGTGAAATACTGATAGTGAATAATACTTCATTGTGTGATAGCGTGCATGGATTTGCACTGTAACAGCGCGTTGTCACAAACAGAATTTATGATAAGCCATTTAGCTGCAAATGAAGGGACAAGTACAATAACTTTGTCAAAAATGAATAATCAATGCATGCAAACATCACTCAATGAAGCTTTATGAATACATTCAATGAGGCTTTATGAATAAATCGTTAGCATGGTGAATAGATTATCTTTCAAGATATTTTAAACTAATTATCTTTACTAACATCTTCAAACTAAACAACTTCACTAAATGGATTTTTTCACATTTTTTAAGTAGACAACCATATCAATAATATTCAATAAACCAGCTTACTTTGCATAAGTAATAACCCTTGTGGACCAATCACTTCAATAGATTTGAATCGTTTTATTAGCTCTATGTCTACTCTAAGCTATTTTATTTATATTTTCACCTACACCAAGCGAGTGACAAATACTCCCATTTGTTTAATTTGTAACTAGATATTCGCAAATCTTGCTGTTTAACCCTTTAACCGACAAATTATTCAATCTGAATTTTCACCCACTTGAAGTTGTGTCTCGCTGCCGCGATCCACAACTTCAAGTGAGTGAAAATTATTCAGATTTGACAAAATAGAGGTCAACTGTTTTCAAATATTGCTGATTGATGTCACATTTTATCTTTAACATGTTTAAAAGGTGGTACTTAATGTGCTAATAAAAATGAAAACCCGAAGATATGCGGCACCGGCGATTAAAGGGTTAAACGTACATTTCATTCCCAATAACAGTGATATGATCAGCTAATAAAACGGAATGAAAACGAAAATAGTCGTTACTAGCGGTAAAAGGGTTACGGCATCAATTCGTCCCCTTGGATATGAGAGGGTGTATCTGCCACTTTGTAAAGTGGCAGATACACCCTCTCATATCCAAGGGGACGAATTGTGAGTGATTTAGGAGGTCTAATATGGCTATTTCGCATATGTGAACCCGTCGAGCGCCAGCCACTCTAATATATTTTAATCTTTTTATTTAAGGCATCAAATTGAGGTTTTGGAGGGGGTCCCCTAAATTGTGAGACACGTATCAAACACATAAAAATCATTTTCACCCACTAGAAAGTGCGTTTCACAACAGCGGGACAAAACTTTCAAGTAGAGCGAAAATCCATTTGGAGCTTTTATACGGTTCTTAAAAGTTTCATAGAAACTCAACATGAAACTTCAAACACAAAGGCTTCGGTTTCGGGTTTAAATTTAAATAAATTATGTCAGGGAAGTGCCGTTCATATGAATACATTCGCTCATTTTGGTGAGTAAACAAATTATAATACATCAACCTTTTAAGCGCTACATTCAACTTTTTTATTCATTCGTTTTGTCTCGCTACCGCGACCCACAACATTAAAACATTTGTTAAATTTGAGAGTAAACATTTGGAAATATTTATGTTAAACACTCATTTAATTTCCAATGACAGTGATTTAACTTGCTGTTAAAACAGTTTAACCCTTTCGACGCCCAGATGTCGTCAGAGTCTGACGACTAAAGTCGACCCCCTCACTGTAAGGGTAAAAATATTTCGAATGGCCGTACTCCCATACCATAGGTATACAAATGAATCAGAAAGAGCTGACTAAGACATTTATGATGATTTCGAATTGATTAAAAACCTTTGGTCTCCATGATTTATGCAATATTAATTCAGCTTTGTGAGGGTTAAGAAAGATTATATACGTCGTTCTTAGCGCTTTAAGGGTTAAAAATTGTCATTAGCACAGCATTTATGACACAGTTCAAACCTCTTGACAATTTCAGCGAGCGCACGCCAGTTCTGCTATCCGCGAAAGAAGTGGCCTTTATTAATACGGTCATGTCTGTCTATTCTATATACCGTATTTCGCGGGGTATAGTACGCACCTGTGTATAGTACGCAAATGCCAAGATTTGTACCAGAACATATAGATAGTACGCACCGGTAGATAGTACGCATTAGGGTACGCGCCAGGTGAGTATCTAGATTCGAGTTGTATGGGAGATATGCGAGGTATGTCTTTATCAGCCTACTCATTCAGAATGTGGTTCATCCCAGCTGGTTACACAAGGACATGATAATTATAGATTTGCCAGTATAGATTAGGCCTATATAAAATAAACGAAACTATTTGGTGAATATACTAATTATGACCAATATAAAAATATAAAATTAGGAATAACTGTCTGAGTATGATAATTATTTGTGTTTTCCTGGGGAATTGACCACATAGATAATAAAGACATAACATTTGTAGACGTCAGATTCTGACGACTGCATGAAGTCGCTCCCCGCGCTGTAAGAGTAAAAACTCTTTATAATGACCGTAGACCCATAAGATATTCGACTGAATTAGAAAGAGCTAACTAAGACATTTATTGTGATTTCAAATTTAAAAAAAATCCTTCGGGTTCCATGGTTCATAGAAAAATAATTCGGCGCTGCTAATCATAACTTTAGTGGTTTTTATTATGTTTTATCAGCCGATCAAAATCACTGATATTGGAAATAAAATGACTGTTTAAAAATCAAGATTTGTAAATGTTTGGTCTCAAATTAGTTAAATATGGTTAATTTTCAACCACTTGAGGTTGTGGATCGCGGTAGCGAGACACAACCCCAAGTGATTGAAAATTAAATTTATTAACATAGCGGTGATAAGGGTTAAATATTTATGTTTTTGTTTATACAGTAATTATGTTTAATTATACCATCAAATTAAGAAAAATTAACACCGAGTGAAATTTTCTGGGCGCGCGTTTCATTATTACTATAACTGTCGCGAATTCATCCAGATTTCGCGCGTGTCCCTTATATATTTTGATTGCAAAGTTGGAAAAAATCTCTCAGCATTTCCCCCTGTCCAGTGGGCAGCCCCTAGCACCTGCGCCGCAGAGGTCAAGAGATCAGAGGAGCCACGAAAAAAAAGAGCATCGAGGGGTGGTCTTTAAAATTAACTGGCAATTCCCTGACAGGGACGGGGTGTAATTTCCCCGCTTAATATACGTGCCATTAGCCTGTGTCGGGCGGCCTAATGTCAGAAAAATATACCCTGTCCGCCCGCGCGGCCTCTCATTAGCGTACAACGGAATCGAGTGAGATCATTAATTAAAACTGAGTGGACGACGCGAAAAGCTAACTGGATTCTCAGCGGGTGCGAGACGCCGGGCCAATGTTGGGTTAATGCCGGGCCACCGTCTGCGACGGTGGCCCGACATCAACCCAACATCGGTCCGACGTCTCGTGACTACATCGACAGTCCCGTGCAATTACATGTGAATTGCATGGCATCGGATTTGTTTGACATTCCGAGTATTAGGGAGGCTAAATATAGGTGTGCAGCGCTGCAGAGCTGTGTGCATGGCTAAGTTGCAGATCTCTTTACTTATAAGAAGTGTAGTAATAATGATATAGAATAAATCATTAGTTATCTTGTCCCATTTATGTACCGCAGGGCATATTGCGAGTCAAAAATAGTTAAATAACTTTCATCGGCATTTGTTGTATATCACACCTATTTCATTTCATGAACACGGGTATATACTAATGGTTTTTTTACAGTTTACAGTATGTGGCACAAATCCCTTTATCATAATGAGAATATAAAGTGGAATGTTGCAATATAAAATGTTCACAAAAAGATTGGTACATTTTTGAAGCGGACAGACACTCGCTCCCCACTGGCGCAAGATCAGACTGATGAATTTATTAAGATGAGTGTACACTAAATCATATCCCTAGTATACTGTACTCGCACAGACAATCATGTTGATCTGAAAGCGAGTTTTTATTCACTTAATATTGATCGTTCTTGATTGACGTTTTCTTGTATTTATTAGGGTTCAAATGCCAAACAATCAATGGGCATTGGGCTCGGTTGTCTGACCTCATTTTTAATAAAAAATATGTTGTAAATTATGCGGAAAAGTAGCTTTAAATTTCCTTTTGTAATCGTTTTTTGTAAATGTTGAATTTTGAACACACATTGAATCGCAACATTTTAAATACAGAGAGACTGTGAATATAATATTTTTGTAATGGCGGAATTGTTCCGATGTTTTCTGACAAAAATCTTCCAAATAAAAGTTAAGCAAATATTTTTGAACGATATCCTGTGATTCAAAAAAACAAACGAAAACAATATAAATGTTCTGTTTTCACCACCTTTTGCCACACGTGGTGTATTTAAAAATATTTTTTAAATGATAAAACAGGGGGCACGTATGTCACCTCCCCCACCATTAGACGGCGCTGAACAATATGGGGAGGGCACCTGACGATGAGCACCGCCTTTGGGGGCGAACCCTCGTCTTTGATGTTGGCGGCCACACGGTCCCGCTAGTATTGAGCCAGGCTGCCAGTCTCTAATCAGGCGCGGACACTATTAACTCTTTGACCGCCGATCCCAATTCGTTTCTTTTTCATTTTTTATCAGCACAATAAATTTTTTTGAACATGTGAAAGATTAAACGTGAAATCAATCAGCAAAGATTTCAAAATCGTTATCCTCCATTTTGTCAAATCTGAATAATTTTCACTCACTTGAAGTTGTGGATCGCTTCAGCGAGACACAGCTTCAAGTGGGTGAAAATTACGATTCCATATTTTGGCGGTTAAAGGGCTAACGGTCCGGACACAAGGGGTGCCATTTTTATCCAAATTAAGGATGACATCTCGAGAGCGATTATATACTCAATGCGGGTACGAATGTATAATTATTTGAATATTTTTATGTCAATCAAAAAAAGACAACTTCAAAACTTGTGCGCATATACATATTCCAGAATAATGATGATAAAATAGATGTATCAGGGGTGAATTAGGTGACTCTGGCACGCAAGGTGCTATTAGAAGTTTAACAAACAGATTGACGAAATGAAATAATCGCTACTTAGAATCTATGCTATACGGGATATTTTGTTGATGTGGAGAAGCTTCCTTTTATTTTGCTGGACATCGACTATGAGACCGAGAATCCCCCAGCAAACACCAGACTATTGACCAATGTTGTCTTGATGTTGGTCCAGCTGGGCCAACCTCAAGCCACCATTGGATCGGCGTTTTTTACTAGTAAAATACTGCTTCCGCCTCACTCCTCATTAAAGAGGGTCATAGGCAGCCAGCATTCACGAGACGATGAAAAAATTCTGGGTTAATGTTGGCCCAGCGCCTACAACACTGGCCCAACATCAACTCAACATTAATTCAACGTTTTGTGTTTTTTGTCGGGAGACGACAGTTGGTCTCTGGTGGGCGTATAATTCAATCAGGCTTGGGCGTGGCCGGGGGGACATCAGAGGCCCGTACACCCACAATAAATACGGCGCACTGACCTGCCAGTTGTTGGGTTAATGTCGGCCCAGCGTCGACAGCATTGGACCAAGGTAAAACAAGATTGGCCCGCGTCTTGTTTGCTACACCAACCCTTTCTGCAGTGTAAAACCGGGTGCCCTTGGCACACTCTAAAAAGGGGTCCAGAATGGAACTTTAAAATTTTGACAGTTTAGATTCTAATACGCATAATGTCATACATGGTGAATTTGAAATCCATCATTAATGCCGTATAATCAAAATGCACATATAGCCTTAGATATACGCGAAAAATAAATTATAGAATTCAAATTTTCACCACTTGAAGTTGTGTCTCGCTTCCATGGCTACCGCCACCCTCAATTTCCAGTGAGTTACAATTATTCTATTGTTTACTTTGAAATATTTACAAATCTTGATGTTTGTACACGAGTGAAAACGATTATAGTCGTTAGGTTTAAGTTTTTATATGTGATGGTTAGATATAGACGAGATATGTCAAACCGTTAACCCTTTAACCGCCGGTGCCGTCCATATTCGTTTTTTACATTTTATATATTAGCACATTGCATATAAGCTATTAAACCTGTTAAAGATAAAAAGTGACATTAATCAGCAAGATTTGAAATTTTTTGACCTCCATTTTTTCAAATCTGAATAATTTTCACTCACTTGAAGTTGTGGATCGCGTCAGCGAGACACAACTTGAAGTGGGGGGAAATTCAAATTGAATAATTTGGCGACTAAAGGGTTAATGCACTAATAAGATTTTTTCGGCCTTTTTATATGTTCTTCAAACAGACAACTTTTATAGAGAAATTAGCGTTAAATCTGCAAGATTGGCATGTATTTTAATTCAAATTGCATAGGCCACTACTAGGGATATTACTTTTTTAATCACTTGAACTTCAGGTCGATGAAAATTTAATTTTATGAAATAGCGACTCAGGGGTTTTGTCACATTTGAAAAAAAAAATACGAAATAAACACGGAAGTGGTTGGGTGGGTCAAGCTCCAACACGGATTTTTTTGGGGGGAAATTTTGTGTTTTTTGTGTTATTTTTTTTGGTACATGTTTTTAAAAAAAATGGATAGGGGGTTGGTGAGTGGGGTCTTTTTTGAGTCAGATTTTTTTATATTTCAACTTGGCAAGACCCCTGAAGCATTATAATAGCGGCGACATTTTGTGGTCACATTTAAAAAATATTTTTACAATTGCCATGGTTATGGGACTTTAAGCTTTATTGATCAGCTATCACTAGTGTTTGAAAATAACTTGATCAGTTTACTGTACACCTTATACAAAGTGATTTTCAAACTGATCAAAGTGATCTTTTGAATATTCCAGCATGCAAATTTAAGCATGAATATTCTGATGTTTCCTGTCTTTAAATACTTAACACTTTAAGCGCTGAATCAATTTTGTAAAAATCCTGGAGGCCAACGGGTTTTTTTCAATTTGAAATCATCATAAATGTCTTAGTTAGCTCTTTCCGATTCATTTGAATACCTATGTTATGGGTCTGCGGTCATTAGAAATATTTTTACTCTTACAGCGCGGGGATCGACTTTAGTCGTCAGAATCTGACGTCTGTAGACTTTAGTCGTCAGAATCTGACGTCTGTAGACGTCAGATTCTTACGACTAAAGTCGATCCCCGCGCTGTAAGGGTCAATCATTTTTCCATATAACCCGGCGTGCTGTTGTCCATTCTGGTAAACATATTAAACAGGTACCACTCTTAAGCAACATCAAAAACAACATCGATTTTTCTTTTCTGCTCAATGAAAAAAATACTCTATAGGCCATCATTAAATCAGTTTGACAGGTAATTCTTGTAATCGCAACAAATTGGAATGCTATAGTCCGGGTGAGACTATTTGTTCAGGCCAACCTACCCACCGTTTCCTCATAGGGCGCAACCGGAGTAAAAATGGAAGTTTCTCAACTGTAAGAAGGAAACTCAATAAAAGATTTTTATGCCAAAATGGTGGTTCCTTCTTTTTGATAATGTCCTGTTTCTCGTTCATTTGAGTGCGTGTCATAAAGTAAATGGATCTGCCATGTCTGATCTAAAACAGCACATGCCAATTTAGATACTATTATGCAAATAAGTGAAAAGTTCATAGAATATCCTTGTATTAATTATTATCAGAAATACATAATAAAGTGTCTTATGTATTTCTGTTACTATACATGTATTCCGCAGGGCAATAAGTTGTACGATTATTCACCAGATGGCGCCCTGTCCTCGCCCATTCTCTGGTCAATAATATCAACAGAAAGCTGTTTATGTGTTCACCAGGTGGCTCTCTTAGTATATAGTCACCAAACAATAACCGCCAGCGCTGATATTTAAAATAAAGCATCCACTAGCAAGTAAGCATAGTTTAAATGTTTTCTATTACAACAGTATATCTAAATTTATTTGTCATCAAATTATAATGTATTTATATGATTTCTCGCAAAGTCAACTCAGCGATGTGATCTTAATTGTTGGTCGCGTGCACATCATGACTACTCAAAGGTGCTAGGGAATGTAAAAAAATATTTTCAAACTTGAATGTTACGCCTTTGGATGCATGAAAACAACCGAGACTATTTTGAGCAGGCTATTTCTAAAATATACAATTAAAACATGACTATTGCTCTTAGTTAGAATTGTGTGTTATATCCAGCAAACACAAAGCATTTGTATAACATTTGTACAATACTGGGCCAACGTCTTCGACGTTGGCCCAGTATTGTACAAATGTTATACAAATTTTTTGTGTTTTCTGGCTGCATGTTTTCATGGCTACTGTCCCCTTTATTGTTCTCGATATACTCGGCTGATTTAAATGGTTTTCTAGCAAATAATTATACGGGTTAAACTATATGAATAATATCCACGACAAACCACTCAACAACGAATTAACTACTTTTTAAAGTTTTATTTACTGATGTGTGCAGATGATACTGCCCTGCTGGCGGAATCATCTGAAGATCTGCAGACCTCATTGAATATGATGAATGATTATTGTTCCATGTCTAAGCTCGATATTATTATATATAAAACATAGCTAATGTTTTTTTTAAGAGGGAAACTATGCAAACACCATTATTTTAATTATGAGAATCAAAGTTGTTATTGAGTTTTTTTTTTGGGGGGGGGGGGGTGTTTTTTAATTATAATGCTAAATAAATGTATAGCAAAGAACATTGTATATCAAAAAGGTTTAAAGGCTATGTTTTCATTGTTGAAACAAATTAGAAAAAAATCATTACCTGTTTATGTAGCTATAAAGCTTTTAATAACCTTGTGCAACCTATTGTATTGTATGGCGCAGAGGTGTGGGGATGTGAAAGTTATGTTATTTTTAAAAGCTTACAACCGAGATTTTGTAAGTACATGTTTTCTGTATCTGTATATGTCTGTCTTGCCTCTCTGGAGGTCATTAGAAATAAATAATTAATTATCACTTGTTACTTGTTGATCAACTAGTCAAAATATCAGGGCACTACCAAAGAAGTACAATAGTTAGAGATATTTCGCCCTCCAGCATGTCGCGAGTTAGAACCCAACAACATACAGTACCTCAATTGTAAGTTCCTCGCATCATAAAAAAATGGTTAAAATGTTCGAAACAAATTGGGGGGGGGGGATTTTTCATAAATAACTGATAGATTTTTTGTAATTTAACTGAGTGTATTCATATCTTATATGTTCACTAAGTTGAGTAAGCTCTCTCTCAATTACCATAGACTAGAAATGCAAAAGTTTTTAAATTTTGTGCTGCGCATTTATCAGTTAGGCTAGATATAGAGACGAAATTCCTGATTTCTCATTTTGGACAACCATGTCAAAAATAAGAAATACGGGAAAAAAAGACTAAACTAGGTTTATTTGCAGGTCTTATATTGCCATGTAAAAAACAAATCAGTTGTTTGGCGAAACCAGCCACCATTTATCGTGGACATCAAACTGAATACAATATATGGCAATCTTGTGTGATCTAGCTGGACTAACTTGTTCCATAGCTGTATAATCGATCATGAGTGTCAAGCAGTAGGACTCAACCAGCCCATCTCCCCCTGCATTGCCAAGATGGGAGTCCGGGGCCCAAGCCCGAGAAAATACCTGATGGCACGATTTTGTATTTTTTCTGATTCTTGAAATGAGGTGTGATCCAAGAGTGCAGAGAAGTAGTCACATACAGGGCTAACCATGCAGTTATATAGCTTAGTAAGAGTTATAAATCCAACATCTTTCAAAGCTTTAAATCTAGATATACATGCGGCGAGAGCTCTACCACCCTTTAAACAGAGATCATTCACCCCTTAATCAAAGGTCAGGTACTCATCAAAAATAGGCCTAAGATATTTATATCTATCAACAGTATTTAAGCAGACATCTCCCAATTTAAAAGAGTATTTACTCTTAGCAGATCTCGTCTTACGAAAATGTACTACGTTAGATTTTAGACAATTTATATTCATTCTCCATTTTTCACACCATTTATGTACACAATCCAACAGTAATTCAAGATGACCTTCATTGTCGGTATCAGGTTGAGATCATCAGCGTAAAGTAGATGACAGAGCAGAACTTTCCCCATTTTCACACCTAAAATAAGACTGCTTAATTCATTTGATAGGTCGTTAATAAATATGTTAAACAGAGTAGGCGGCAAAGCGTCACCTTGTCTTACTCCAGTATGCGTTTCGAACCAGTTAGAAATATCCCCATTAAGTTTGACACCTGCATATGTTTGAATGTATAAAATTTAATTGCATAGTAAAAATTTACAATCTATTGAGCATAGCAAAAGTTTATATAATAACAGATCTCTGTCAATCCAGTCAAAAGCTTACTCGAAATCAATAAATGCAACAAAAGTGTTGTTTTTTCCGTCCAATCTTGACCTGATTACATTATCACAAGAACGGCCTTTCCTGAACTCGTTTTGCTCCTCATTCAATATTCCTACCGCTTCTGAATATTTAGAAAGTCGAGTATTTAAAACCAGAGAGTAGTCTTTGGAAAATATAGGCAATAAACTGATACCTCGATAGTTAAGTGGAACATACTTATTTTTGTCGCGACTCCTCGGTATATGAGATATAATCCCATATTGCCATATTGATCGGATGTGACCATATTCAAAACATTTTGTAATAAATAACCATACAGGTACTAGAAATGATCTTTCTTGCAGAACATGAGCTGGTATGCCATCAATTCCCAATGCCTTATTCCGTTTTAGTTTAAGAAAATGTAAGAAATGCAATACCACCGAAATTGTTTCCCATTTCATTTGCCATGATGTTCTTATGAGACATGCAATTATCATAAAAAAGTTATCACTTGGGGCAAGTCCAGAAAAATCTGAAGACCATGCATGTAATACATCATTGACATCAGGGGAATTTGTCCGGGCTTACATTGCAGAAGATTATTGACTTCATCACAGAATTTTTTGGGATCTTTGGCATTAAGCTCGTCAATTTGTTTCACTTTATTTCTTCTAAATAATCGTTCTTTACTCCTGAGCAATTTGTCAAATTGTCTTCTACTTTGAATACGTACTTACGCGCGAGTGGATAATATGAATAAACACACAAAATCTTTCCAACAATTTTCTTAAATGTGAGTAATTTTCATCCGCTGGAAGTTGTGGGTCGCGGTAGCGAGACACAACTTCAAGAGGGTGAAAATTTGAATTCTATATTTAATGTCCGCGTATAAACCGTACTTACGCGCCAGTGGATGATATAAATAAACTCACAAAATCTTTCCAACAATTTTCTTAAATGTGAGTAATTTTCAACCTCTTGAAGTTGTGGGTCGCGGTAGCGAGACACACCTTCAAGTGGGTGAAAATTTCAATTCTATATTTAATACACAACAAAACTGTGTTAGCAGTATAATGGCGACAATATCTGTACACCCCTCTTACTACAGTTTGACTATTATCCTAATTAGCGTACCTAACCCTTGAAGCGCTAAGCGTGACTATAGTTGTTTATAATTATTTTTATTCGCCGATTAAATCACTGTTATTGGGAGTGGAATGAGTGTTTGACATTCAAGATTCGCAAATGTTTGGTCTCATCTTCACCTACTTGAAGTTGTGGGTCGCGGTAGCGAGACACAACTTCAAGTGGGTGGAAATTTAAATTATTTAACTTGGCGCTTTAAGGGTTAATTATTCCTTTGCAAGAAAATACCATTACATATTACAAATTGACGGCTGCACCCTTTGACAGTGAGGTTATAATATCTGCAAAACGGAAAGGCAGTAGCTGCCTACTTGTAAAGTAAACAATTACTGCTTTTTGGCTTTTTACAGCAGAATGCAACAATGCACAGGTCACCAGTCGTAACCATTCACCTAAAGAGTGCGTGATCACACTGTTTTCTTGGCACGGCAAAAATAGCATTAGAATCATGACCATGAGGAATTTTGCTATAATCATGGCGCTCTTCAATTTGCGTGATTCCAGAGCTATAATACTGCTAACTATGCTGCATTGAAATTGCAAATATAAGGCGAAATTTTACAAAATTGGCCGTCATGGCCAAGTAAAATAACGCCATTGCGTCCGGCGAATTGACCAACAATGCTTTTGAAAATGTAAAAGTTTCAAGCGGTATTTTAGAGATAAAAATAATGTTTCAAAATGTCGATAACCTCCACGTACCATGGTGGTCAGCCCCTAACTGAATGCCATTCATATCATCATTGGTCTGGTTCATGTAGAACATGAATACCGCACTGTGTCCTGAAACAATCGCTTATTATCAGGTTAATTCACACTACTTCTATTTGTTCACACCCGTCAAACTCGGGTCATTGGCCAAGTGCTGTTTTAATGTTGGGCCACCCTCACAAGCGGTGGTCCATTATTAAAACAGCTTTGTGCCAACGGCCCGTTTCAATTTACTTCCCCCGTTCACTGCGTGGGTATTGCACCTTTTTCTTGGTGTCGTGTCAATCTGTATCATTCATGTTGTTGATGTCATACTACCTGGCATACACGATATTTGAAAACATATTTTTTTTCTAATTTCTCTCGTACAGCTAACTCGTCTCAAACCAAGTGAGTGAAACATAATTAAGTCCTATCTGTGCGACTTCGTCTCATGAAGCTAACTTGTCATAAACAAGTGAGTGAAACATATTTTTATGTGAATTCTGATTATATGCTTTACTATATTTTTCAGAAAACAATGCAAGCGAGGTTTTTGGGTAAGCCAGTGTTGACAGCGTTCGCGGCTTTCGTGGTTTTATTCATCTTAATGAAAAGCAGAGCATCCCAGGTGAGTGAAAATATCAAATTTAGCAAATAATGTAGCCTACTTCTCGTCCAAGAAGTATTTTATTAGGCACCTCGACCAATCACATTTAATTTATGAGAAAGTGTAAAATGTGAGACTTTTAGTGTTTTAGTAATTTAGATTCACCTGGTACCACACGTATATCGTAGGCCTAATATTCTTCCCATACAATACAATCCACTACCCAGTACAGACGAGACGTTGGTTTAACCCTTTAACCACCAAATTATTCAATCTGAGTTTTCACCCACTTGAAATTGTGTCTCGCTGACGCGATCCACAACTTCAAGTGAGTGAAAATTATTCAGATTTGACAAAATGGAGGTCAACTGTTTTCAGATATTGCTGATTGATGTCACATTTTATCTTTTAAAAGGTGGTACTTAATGTGCTAATAAAAATATAAAACCAAATATATGCGACACCGGCGGTTAAAGGGTTAAGATCCAGCCAACATTGACACAGTATATGGTGTTAGCTGGGTAAAACTCTCTGATATATTCATATTTTTGTTTCAGAAGGCAGTCCATTTGTCATTTTTGGACTCTGGATCAATCGGTGGATTCCTGGCCTCAGACTCCTACTTCAGACAGCTACCCGGAGCGGGAAAACCAGCGAGCATTGCTCGACCAAACATACAAGTGGTGTCAGATAAAGAACACCCTGATAAGATTTACACAATTCAGGAATTTTTCGAGTAAGATCCAGCTTTTTTCTACAGATTGTGTACACTAGATAATGACAGTGTAACTAAGCGCACTTACTAAGTTGTGAATATTATATTGCAGATTTCTGTTGTACCGTCATATTAATACTACACATTAAATTATATGTATATGTTTATGTTTGAAAACATAAACATGATAAGTATACATATGATTAATTATGCATATTCTATTCTTTGAGTAACGATAACTTAAAATCTGAATGAACTGGAGACATAGGCCTATGTTTCAAAACAAATAAAAATCTATATATCTGACATTCTCCAACAGCAGATAAGTATATCAATGGTGTAAACGTGCTCAAAGGGAGTCACCACACGGAGAGTTTATCAGACAGATTTTAACATATTTTCCAAAAAAAATTCAAAATGGAAAATGTCATAATCCATCACAATTAGGAGGCTTTGGGGTCAACCCCACTAAGGTTCTTAACATTAAAATTATCTTAACTTTATCCTATTTTCATTAGAAAAGTTAAGATAAATCTTGAGATGTGAATTGCGGCATTTAACCCTTTAACCGCCAAATTATACAATCTGAATTTTCACCCACTTGAAGTTGTGTCTCGCTGACGCGATCCACAACTTCAAGTGAGTGAAAATTATTCAGATTCGACAAAATGGAGGTCAACTGTTTTCAAATATTGCTGATTGAAGTCACATTTTATCTTTAACATGTTTAAAAGGAGGTGGTATTTAATGTGCTAAAAAATGAAAACCCGAATATCTGCGGCACCGGCGGTTAAAGAGTTAAAAATAAACGTGCAGCGTCTTAGGAGAGTTGATCAATAATAATGACAAAATGGTAATTCACGATTAATAACTGGTTACTGTAAGCTGTAACCCTTCCAGTGCGGGGACCGTCCTTATACGTCAGAATCTGACGTCTGTCAGATTCGGACGTATAAAGACGGTCCCCGCACTGAAAGAATTAACATTTTTATAATGTTCCTACACCCATGGGTATTCAAATGAATCTGAAAGAGCTAACTAAGACATTTATAATGACTTCAAGCTGAAACCTTTGGTCTCCATGGTCTATACGAAATAATTCAGCCTTGTACGCTTTTAAGTTTTGTCACAGAGATTGAATATGATTGTAAGAGGTACATCCGAGCCGGATCGGACCAGGACGGGGGATGGGACGTCTGCATGGATCCACCTTATACAATACATGCTCCCTGCCTCGTCTACTCATTTGGGTGAGATAAATTCTACAGCATCATTTTTTAGAAGGATACGGTATGCATACATGTAATTAAGTATAAGTGTATACATTACTTAATCGTTAGTGTGTTATTACAGGGGCGCCTGCAGCTTTCCGATATGGGGGGGGGGGTAGGGGGTTCAAGATGAAAAATTTAGAAAAAAATATGGTGGTTTACGGAAATGTTTGAAAATCTGCCGCTAAAAGGGGTTGGGGTGGTCAGGACCCATCTGACCTCCCCCCCCCCCCGTGCATGCTCCTGTATTAACTCCCTTAAAGCATTGAGCTAAAAAAATTCAGCCACTTGAAGTTGTGTTTCGCTACCGCGATCTACAATTTCAAATGACTGAAAATTTGTGTTATTTGTGAAATTCAGGTCCCAACATATATCAGTGTTTCAAGATTAATGAACCAGTAACAATACTACAGAGCCAACGGGTTTTTATGATAATTTTAAACGCTCGAAACTTCTACATTTTATATTTTAAACAGACAATTACTACCTTATCTCTGGGAGTATACTTATCCCAGTCCCCGCACCAAGCCATATGCATTTATTGTGCTATTTTATTAATTTGAAATGTCTGCTTCACAATCGTTTTTTTTTATTAAATAATTCAAGTTAGCTAGAATTTACTATATATGTGAAAAGCTTGTGTATATGCGTAACTTTCACGTATAATTATATATTTCAAGTTCAAATAGGATTTTCGCAAATTCATTAATTAAATATATAGAGTATATAATCTGGAGGTATAAATTCGATGGCCGACGAAATTAATTCTGTGATTGCTTCTCATTCATTTTATTTCACTAATCCAATGTATATTAAATACCCTTAACTTGCAGAATACGAGAAGATTGGTCGTTTGACGAGACTATCAGTTCTGGATATGGATGTGAGGTGCACTCATTTGATCCAAGGTACATGGATAAACAAGCCAGCAAACACGAAACATTGTGCCATTGTTGGTTCAATGTTGGTCCAGCGTCGAGACGCTGGACCAACATTGAATCAACAATGGCTCAATGTCTCGTGTTTGCTGCTTGCTTGACCCTTTAAGCGCTAAGCACACATATAATTGTGCGCAACCTTTTTATGTGAAATATTCCTCACAACAGTGAAAAATAAAAATTTGTGACAAATCTGAATAATTTTCTGTCACGTGAAGTTATGACTCGCGTGAGCGAGACACAGCTTCAAGTGGGTGAAAAAAAATAAAAAAGAAACTTAGTAGTCACTGTCGTTAGCCTTGGCATATAGACGATTAGTTGAGAACCCATTTTGTTTATCCGCAGCATGCAGAGAGTTATTTCATATTAATGAGTACTGATATAGAAGAAGAATTTTTATGGTGCAATTATTTAATCAATGTGGATTCGTTTGGAATATATGACACCCTTTAAATGACACCATTTGAAAGTGAAACGGCTCTTATAACAGCCAAAATAAAAATCTAATCTAAATAAAATAGACCTGACGTTGTATATCTTTAAAAGTCAAATGTAGCTTATCTCAGCAAAAAAAAGAGAAAAATGACTACTCTAATTTAAAAAAACAGGATTATTGTAGATCAATCAATGTGCAGGAGTAAATATCAGTGTTGCTACCTGGCTTGGCTGTATGCATGCTACCGCAGCCTATAGGGTATACTTTTTGTTTTCAAAATTAGAACGTTCTATTGGCAGCTATTATAAAACCCTTTGACCGTGAAGTTATCTAATTTAATTCTTAACCCACAACTTTAAGTGGCTGAAAATTAATTTGAGACCGACAATTTGCAAATCTTGATGTTTAAGCTAAGCACATGTTTCCTTTCAATACTTAAACTCCACAAAAAACAGCTTAAAAGTGACTATATGTGCTTCGCGCTTTAATGGTTAAAGGTGATCTATCACCCCTTATATAGTATGAATAAATATGTGACAAATACATCAAAGTTGCCACAAGATGGGGCGCAAGTGTTTCCTTATATGGAGTGAGAGGGTCACGTGATAGCCAATCATCCCCATATAAGGACATAATTATTCATACCATATAAGGGGTGATAGATCATCTTTAATATCTTCAATTGTTTAGTATCGGCCTGCCCTATCATCAGCATGACACCATGATATGGTTCAGTCCCGTGGGAATTGGCGATGTTGATGAGGTGAATGAGCAGAACTGGACGATGAAATCGTTTGAGTCCATACTTCGGGACAAAGGTCATATCGATGTAAGTTGTGGTTCATAGAAAATTATACATAATGTGCTCCATGTTTTTATTTTTGCTGAAGCAGTTTAGTTTTGACACACAGTGTTGACGTGAGATATCGATAACGTTATCTCAAAGCCGAGAACTGTATACCATTTTATTACGTTTTGCATTGCATTGTATTGCATTGTAAACCAAACGATCTTTTAAATTGTGATAGAAGCATGGATTTGATACAGATATCCTTCGAATGATAAGTTTTAATGAAATTTTGTAGGTCATTCATTTTTTATTAAATAGCGACAGAATCCAAGATGATTGCCATTTAGACAAGGTCGAACAATAAATTGATTCGGTACACATTAGCTATAAATATAATTAATAGGCCTGGGGCTGTTTCCAAAAAAATAGAAATTTACTCCACCCCACCTGCGACATAGGTTTCATGGTTTTTTCTTATTCCTGGTCATATGAGCTTTAAATTTAAGAACAGTAACCAAAAATTAAAGTGTCCAAAATATGTCATTTTAACCCTTTTAACACCAGAGCATTAAAAATAACTTGTGACAATTAATATACAAAAATCGTCTGGCAAAAAAAAATCAGGATACAAAAATCGTTTGAAAAATCGACCTATATATCTACGACTGCTGTGTAGATGATGCAAAATCAAAACAAAAATAAACAGAAAATATGAAATTTACAAATAAAGCATTTGAATGAATTTTTTTTTTAAAAATGACAAATTTTAAACTTTGATTTCCTTTAGTTATACTGAACTTTACAAGGAGTTATGTAGATCGTATTAATTTTTTTATTGTTCGCAAATATATAAATTTATTTTTTAGAACGATAAACCATATATTGGGGTATATAATGTACTCAATTTACAGTATTTTTATGCAGTACCGGAATATTTTTTATGATTTTTTTGTCTATTTTATTTTCTTCGCCACATCATATTTTAATATAGTGGATCTATATTTAAAAATAAATAACAATTATAAGTATTTATACCCAGATAGCGAATTATAAAACAAAAATAAACATTTATACCACTTTTTTTCGTAGTAATATGACATATTATACTTGTGAGCCAACCGGCTTCTATTCAAAGTCTGAATAGTCATCAGAATCCTGGATCACATTTGTTGCATCATTTCTATCGCGTTATCACATTTACATCCACAGACACTGGTACAGTTCAGGCTATTACGACAGCATGTACATTTTTTTTCTTTGCAACTTTTGCACTTGAAGCTAAGACACTCCAGAACAAGTTTGAGGGCAGGTGTGGCATTCATCTAGTCTAAGGAAATGCTGTTCAATTCCACCCTCCAACCGTGTTCATGTGGGATCAAGTAAACTCCTGCGCCATATAGCAGCTTGATAGTTAGAACACATAATATGTTGATATTTAGCATCTTGACATGAGGGCAGACGTGATGGATCGGATATTATCTCAATTAATTGACAATATGCTGTTGTTTATGCCCATAAAGGGCACATATAGCTTCTCTTAGCATTTAGCTGGAAATGTTGATTGTTGTGCCAAGCTGCTGCATTGTTTTTCAAAATGAAAAAATATTGCAGGTTAGTTTGAATGCGATATGGTATTATTACGTATTGAATTTAAGAAGAGCTGTATAAATCGACTTTTTGTTCATAACCATGGATAAACACATTTCAAATGGTTGACCAATTATTTAGCAGATCTTGAACCCTGATCCATCGTTTCCTGGCCCGCATCTTGTAGGTTTTGCAATACTATATAGATGTCTCACCTAATGTTTATTCTAGTAATATAATCAAGCTGCCGACCAAAGAAAAATTTGAAAATGTATTGACTTTTTCCAGGGACTTTGTCTTTTAAAACCTGTTGTATATTTAATGAACAGGTTTTGATTAACTTGCAAAAATTACAAATTCAAATTACAAATTCGCCCAAAGAGTAGGCCTCTATATGTGGGAAATCCCGTATATATCCGCATGCATTGTTTGTTTTTTCGTTGAGATCTAATACAACCCCAGAAGCTTTCATCTAACTTGATAATATGGTTAACTTTAATAAAATTCGAATGCAGAATTATGACTGCTCTTCGTGTACTTATGTTTCAAATAAAATTGTTGAGGGGTATTGTAGTTATTCTCATCCATACATAATATTGCTAGAAGCTGGGACGGACATTCATGCCTCATATGTTAATAATTTATATGATCCAAGGTGAATAAAAAATGGTACTACCATCATTGATACCATCATTGATACTCCAGTTAACACCAAGAACAGTGACACAATTATCAGGTAAATGTTTGGTGACAGTTTGTTCAAAGCAAATCTTGTTTCAACAGATAATAATATTATGTGTACTTAGTAAGTACTAATTAGGCATGGGTATAGCTTATTGATGTGCTTTAAAAATAATGGCTGGGGATAGTTGAACATGAATTGCCATCCATAGTGAATATACCTAAGACATGCTGATGCTACAACATCATCTTCTTCAAAACGCAAATAAGAAGACCTATCATTAGCCAGAGTCACTTCTACTTCTAGAAGTATATTAATAAAGCTACGACAATGCCTAAATCGTGAAATTTTTGAATAAGTTTATTGAACCTTCAGTCGTTCATCAGTCAGAGTTGATGAAGCTCATGATGTTTGACTTGTTGCCTTTTCTCAAACGAGTAAAGACAGCTGTCGTCCTTGTGTCAAACATAATAATTAACATTCCTGCTGTGATGCAAGCTTGGTGTTTATTTGTTGCGTTATATCAGAACATTTTTAGAATCATAATCACTGAAATTATGGACTTTAAACCAAGTATGATAGACACCAACTGAGGAAGTAAACCAAAAAAAATACATCCTTGCAAATTATTTATGTAGCTTTTGCTGGAGGGAGTGTATCTTCAGGTTTTATGACATATATCAGGCCGTTCAGACAATGTGCTAACTTTACATTTTGCTGTTTATTTGACATTTGTGTAAATTACACCTTCTGTCTTTGTAATAAAGATAGCAGCTGCAAATTTAAATAAATCATCTTTTATTTAATTATAACATTATGTTTGTATAATAACATATTTAAAAAAATAATATTTAAAACTTTAATGCACATAACGGTACAAATTAAATTCAATATTACAAATTAAATTACTCATATAGGGCCTAACGCCTCGGAGGAACGAGCTCGGAGGTGCGGTAATCCCTATCAGTGTCCGAAAAAGTTTTCATGTCAGAGTTTATTGTATTATAGCTAAGAGTCCAATTCGAAGGCATCATCATACTTCAATATATTTCAGAGTTTTTGATAAAATGTTATTTCATTTTCATATGTAGATTGTAATAACTTTATTATCATTTTCTATTATTAATAGGTTCTTATTATTACAGAAAAATATATGTAAGATGCTTCACGGCTCACGTTATGACAAAAGTAATTGCAATTATATTGTCAGAAAGTAATAGTACATGCTGAAATGAACAACAGCCAATTTTGAGCTCACATTAATTAATAAATATTGTTTTTTACGTTTTATGTGGTCTTTTTCTTTCAAATAACTAACTGCAGTAAATGATATGTCTTAGCAAGATTTCTTAGGTTTATATCAAGGTGTATTATGAAGAGAATAATGTTCATTTACAGGAAAATGCGACAAAAAATATTTTCATTTTGGCGACCATTTTGGATTTTCTGGAAAAGCAGAGCCAAAATCAGAAGGCTTAACGACTAAATTACATCATTTGCCCCTAGAGAAACTGTGTACCAAATTTGGTGCTTTTGTCCGCCCGATAAATATAATGCTAAAAAATGACGCTAAGGAACTAATAAATATCCATTCGGGTATGGTCACAAAACACTTGATATGACACATTTCGGGATTTTTTATTTTGTGTTAATGCTATCAAAGTAATCATATATGTTTAATACATATTCGTATAAAACTGTACCATTAGCGGGATTTCAGCGAAAACAAACTTACAAAAAAAAAAATTAAAATTAAAAAAACCAACAAAAAAATTAATCAAAATAAAGTTTTTACAGCTTTTACAAATGTTATATTTTTATTTTATTTATGGTTTGCCATGTATACATTTGTTTAGCGTATTTTAGCTGAATGTTTAATGAAATAGTATAATTCAGATAAAAAATGATGACTAAATAATATTATTTTTAGTTTTATGACTTTTCTTAGGGTATGGTGATTAAAGTGTCTCAATTATAGTTTTTGGACACCGGAACTTTTGGTTACTGTTTCGAATATTAAAGTTGATATATTTTCCTACAATAACAAACGAAAAAGCTTATGTCGCAGGGGGGGTGCAGCGAAATCGTGTTTTAGCAGGCTTTCGCAAATCAGCCCCAGGCCTATAATGTTGCACTTCACAAAAAATGTCTTGTTCATTCTTATTCTCACGATTTGTTTTAGGAAAATTAGATCATCCAAGATGACCAGCATTTAGCCAAGGTCAAACATTAAATTATTTATGAAACAGTTTTCACCACATAAAAAAATCAGTGGATTGGTCAAGTGTGAAAATCCCATTTTTATTCACCTTGATATTTGAGAATTGCTTTCGAAATTCACCTTGGATATGATATAAAATATCATATATATGATATATATGATATGTATATGGATATGGATATAAAAACACCTTGGATATAAAAGGGTGTATGTGCCACTTTACAAAGTGGAATATACACCCTTTCATATCCAAAGTGAAGAAATGTAACATCTCAAAATGTACCCATTTGGATGAGCTTCAACGATAATGTACTAAACTTGTTTATCAGATAAGTATACTTCAATAATACCCAGGTGGTTCCTTAACTCGTAAACCACTGAATAAAATAAAACTTGAACTTTCACCCACTCGAAGTTGTGTCTCGCCACCGCGATCCACAACTTTAAGTGGATCAAAATTACTTACATTTGTCAAATTTACCTTGAGACCATACATTTGCAAAAAAAAATAATAAAAAAATTAAAACGTCTGCAATCGTGCTTACCCAGCAAACACGACACGTTGAAACAATGCTGTTTTAATGTTGGGCCAGCGTCGCAGACATTGGGCCAACATTAAAACGTCATTGTTTCAACGTGTCGTGTTTGCTGGGTAGCGATGTATTAACCTCTTGAGTGCCACTATGACGACTTAAGTCGTCATACTTTTGTCGCTCCACAGTGCCGCAAGGACGACAGTATTTACCAATAGCCCCCCTGGCACGAGTAGGCCCCCTAATTCATTTAAGTCTGCCCCAGAGTAAAGGGTGGGGAATTCGCGGGGATTCTGTGTTTAGTGTCACATGATCACTGCATTGGTCACATGATCATACGGCGATCACGTAATACACTTTTTCCCTCCTTGATATGCTTATTTGCATAAATTCATGGCTTCCGTCGACCATCTTGAATTTTTAACTTTTGACAGAATATTCCTACAATCTTATGTAATACCTCATTTTTGACTAATTTGAGTACACTGATTCCATTGGCATGGTTATTTTTACTATTCAAGGTCATCTAGAGGTCAAAACCAAGATGCTTGCCATCGCGGCCATCTTGAATTTTTAACTTTTGACAGAATAGCACTAGAGTCTTGTGTAATATCTCATTTTCGACTAATTTAAATACACTGCATTCAGTGGAATGGTTATTTTTACGTTTTAATGTCATCTGAAGGTCCAAAACAATATGGCTACCAATAATCAGAAAATACATGGAAACTGTAAAAAGTGTTTCTATTCAATAATTTCTCTGCTTTGCCCTTGAAATGACCTTTATATGACCTTGTCCAGACCCTGGAGTAGAACCCCAGTAAAGGACAACCCCAAACCATATCACCTTTATTACCCAGGCTCAGGTGTTTTGTGACTTGAAGCCCATGTTCTGCAAGACTCCAATTGACCTCATTTTGCACTGATGTTAGCGCTGGTACAGGGTGTGACGATGGGACGGGTGATATAAGAGTGGGTATCACCCCTCCAAGCCACATATAGTCACTGTACCCCCTAGGATGCGTGTTGGAAGGCTTCACAGCCACAATATGTCAGCTGCAGCCTTATGGAACACTCCTTTGCAACAAAAAACATGGAAACTGTAAAAATATATTTTTATTCGATATTATAGCTGATTTGACCTTGAAATGACCTTGATATGACCTTTACCTGACCCTGCAGTATAACTCCAGCAAAGGGCAACCCCATCCCATGTCACCTTTAGTACCCAGGTGTGGGTGCCTCAGGTGTTTTGTGACTTCAAGCCCATGTTCCACAACACCCCGATTGACCATTTTTTGCATTGATTTTAGTGTTGGTAGAGGGTGTGATATAAGACAAGACGGGGGATATAAAAGTGGGGTTTTACCCTTGCAAGCCACATAATATTCACTGCACCCCCTAGGATGCGTGTTGGAAGGCTTTCCAGCCACAATATATCAGCTGCAGCCTTTTGGAACACTCCTTTGCAACAAAAAACTGTTTTTTATTCAATATTTTAGCTTGTTTGACCTTCAAATGACCTTGGGGTAGTACCCCTGTAAAGTCTAACTCCAACCCAAGTCAGTTTGTACACAGGTGTGAGCCCATCAACTGTGGGCAAAGGTAATTCACATGGAAGATTGTTCCCCCTAAAACTCCCCGTGTTGGCCTTATGTGGCGTGGCACAGGGGAGCACAAAAGGCCTGGCACTCAAGAGGTTAATTCATCTGAGCTATAAAACAAGGTGTAATAATATGACGTGGCTCATTAATATGCACATTTGATACTTTTATGAAGGATCCAGCTATTCTAGATTCTATTTCATTTACAATTTCGTTTTTTTTTCATATATTCTGCTAATTCGTATTGCCCGGCTTTCACAAAATAATAATAATGAAGAAAATTAAAATATCAAGTGTCATACGGGTTTAAATTGACCAGGAGGGACCCTGGAACCGAATGGAAATGAGTGCCAGCTTGTAACATTCCGCCCCCCCCCCCCGACTTGATTTTTTATTTCTAGTCTAACGTTGAAATATTTTTGCAGAGCGTTATCGACTACTTGAAGCTGGATATCGACAATTCTGAGTGGCTTGCGCTGCCTCACATGTACCGCAACAACCTGCTGAGGAACGTGAAGCAGATAGGGTTTGAGATCCACGTGAATCCGTACAGGCTGCAGCACCTGCACGACCAGTGGTACCCCATCCTGAGGGAGCTCTACCGACACGGATTCCGGAGGTGGAACTTCCACGAGAACGGCAAGACGGCGCGCAAAATAAGACCCGAGCGCACCACCAACTGCCTGGACCTCTACTACGTCAACACGAACTTCAGGTATTCCCCTCAAAGATAGGTCTACAGCAGTAACCGCTCACTTGAAAAGTAAGCAGTTACTGCTGTTTGGTTTTGTACGGCAGAGTGATTAAACTCAAAACTGTTGCACCGGATGAATTCTAATCATACATGCTAACGATTCTAATATTACGTGCTCACTCACTTCAGATTTGATAAACTTTATGATTTCTTGAAACGTGAGTACTATTTATTTTGCCTACGTTTCAATTTTTTTTTTATAAAAACCACCCAAGTAACCAGCTGGGATAGGCCTAATATAATAAATACATTAGTTTTTGTCTTGTGGTATGATTAATCAGAGGAATCCACGTGCTCTCACATGCCCCATTTGTTGTGGCGGCGATTCCTTTATCAGTCACTCTTACGTCAATACTGTAGTCCACACACGATAACTCCCCCCTTCCCCCGACAAAAGTTATTTCATGATATGTGTATCACAAGTCAGTACTGACTGACCACAATACACATTATGATAGATATTTATTGACGAAGGGAAGTCTGTGTAGACGTATGCGTCATTAAAATGAACAATATATTCTACATGTGCATAATATAATAAAATAGAAAATGGTGTAAATATATGTACAAGTATCAGGGCCCAGATGCTTTAATTAAAAGACGGAGCCCGAGATATATCGGGCAATCTAGCTTCGACGGTACAAGACGGAGAGCGAGATAACTCGTGTTATGTGACGTCAAAAACAGAGTGCCTACTTGAATTTAAATGCTTTAAAATAATTAAAAGAACTATACATGATAGCTATACTGTACATGATAGATATATGTATCCCGTATGTCTGTACTACTGTTATCAGGGCCGTAGGCTGATACCGTTGCGGGGGGGATGCGTAATTTTCTGATGTGGACCTGTTGGCGAGCGCAGCAAGCCGTAACAGCAGCTGGGGGTTTAAGGGGCGCTGTAAGCCCCCCTAGAAAATTTTGTTTATTTGTGATTTCTGAGAGCACCTGACATGAATTCTGGAGACATAATGGATTTGTTCATACACATAATATTTTTAGCCTGACAAAAAAATTATTTTTGAAAATTAGTATCAAGGTAAACCAAATATTACTCAAAGCAATCAAGTCGACAAAGGGCTATTCAAACAAAATCATTAGGAGCCTGTATCTATTTTTTGAAATATAATTCCAAACATTAATAGGGTAGGCCTATTTGATTATATTTTAATTGAGGCAAAATCCAATGACATTATTGTACTGACAAGTACATAATCGAGTACATAATACATGCATATCTTGCATCCATAATATACACTTTAAACTTGACGAAAAAAATACCCTTCACTACATAATAAGGAGGGCGGGGGCCCTAGGGTAGTGGTTAGCACCGCTGCCTTTCACGCCAGAGTTCGGTGTTCGGTTCCCGGTCTCGGCGGTTTGAAAGAAACAAAAATGTTTCTTCCCTATCCACGTGTGAAAGTTAGTATTGTGGGGAGCCTCCGTGACCGAGAGGTAGCGTGCTCGGCCTCAGACCGCCAGGACTCGAATTTCGAATCCTGTGTCTGGAGGAAAGTGTCATCTCAATCATCTCACCATCCTCAGGAGGTTCTCCTGGCCCAGTTTAGCCTATATGTGCACAAAGGTGGCCTAAAGCCCGATTCATTTCATTTCATTTACATAATAAGGAATGCAGGATTATCGTATAATAATGCACATTTAGTTCTGTGAAATAATTTGAGTAATATGATCTCATTCCAGTAGACTACTTCACTATGAATATGATATGGTCAGAAATTAATAGAAACAATTATTTGCTGAACAAACTACATATATGTGTAGGCTAACAGTATCAGCGTATTAATAAGACTCGTCGTTATAATGTTTATTATAAAAGTGAATCTAGCTCAAGACGACGTGTATGGAGCTTTGGATACAGATCAACAATCTCGTTCAAATCAAATTGTGTTCCATAATTAAATCTACCCCTCAATCCTAGGATCTACCCTCTTTTCGTGATTATGTGAAGGGTCTTCTGATCCCAGAATCTACCCTTCCGTCCCAGAATATACCCCCTTTTAAACATCTAGGCCTATACGAGGCCCTCCCAGTATCTACCCTCCCTCTCAGAATATACCCCGTTTTAAACATCTATATGTGTCCCTCCCAGATTGTACCCTTCCTTCCCAGAATATACACCCCCTTTTAAACATTTTAGATCTATATGCGACCCTCCCAGAATCTACCCCTCCCTCACAGAATATACCCACCTTTTATATAAAGCGACACTCTTAGAATCTACCCATACTTCTCTTTTCACAACTATGTGCAGCACTCTCATGATCTACCCCTCCCTCCCAGAATATACCCCCCCCCCCCTCCATTTAAACAGATATGCAACCCTCCCAGAATCTACCCCTTCCTCCCAGAATAGATACCCCCTTTTTTTGGTAACTATATGCGACACTCCCATAATCTACCCATTCCTTCCAGAATATACCCCCCTTTTCTACAACTATAGACCTATGTGACGCTACCAGAATCTATCCTGCCCTCCCATAATCTACTCCGCCCTCCGAGAATATACCCCCTCTCCTTAGATATGCGACCCTCCCATAATCTACCATCCCTCCGAGAATATACCCCCTCCCTTAAAATGCGACCCTCCCTGAATATACCCATCCTTCCAGAATCTACCCCCTTCTTCACCACTATATGCGACACTCCCATAATCGACCCCTCCCTCTCCTAAACATCCTTATGCGACACTCCCGGAATCCACCTCTGACCCAAAACACGCCTTTTAAACGTCTACATGCGACCCTCCCAGAATCTACCTACCCCTCCCTCCCAGAATATACCCTCTTTTAAACATCCATATGCGATGTTGGGACACTCCGGAATCCAAACCTTCCTGGCCAAAAATATACTCACCTTTTTAAAGGGACTGGCCCAGGCTAAAATCATCAAAAAATCGATGATTTTATTTCCGGTTCCTAGTATGACCATAAGATATAAACATGTACATAAACTAGAACTGCAAATTTTTATAATTTTTGTGCTGCGCATTCACCAGTTAGGCTAGATATAGAGACGAAATTTCCGCATTTGCTATTTTTGACATGGTTGTCAATAATTAGAAATCAGGAATTTCGTCTCTATATCTAGCCTAACTGGTGAATGCGCAGCACAATTTTTTTTAAAAAATTGCAGTTTTAGTCTGTGGACATGTTCACATCATATGGTCATATTAAGAACCCTAAATAAAATCACCGATTTTTTTATGATTTTAGCCTGGGCCAGTCCCTTTAACATCTCTCGGAATTTACTCCTCCCTCCCAGAATATACCCCCAACCTTTTTATACAGTGTGATTCTCACAGAATCTACCCTCTCTCCTGCCTGAATAAGTGTGCATGCTCCAGAAGGCGCATATATAGGGCCTATATATCATCCCTGGGGACTCAATGTGTTCAGTGTATCAGGACTGTGACAGTGCCGCCCACGAGGGGTTGCAGTATCAGTGGCGGATCCAGGATGTGAAGAAAGGGGAGGCGCATGGGGCAAGATTTTTTGGGTACATTTTAGCCAATTTAGGGGACTTTTTAAATAATTTGGCGAAAATAGGGGGCTGCTGCCACTGAGTATCCTTGATTTTACCAATCTATGTGCGGATCGTGGCCTTGAGGTGGGCCTGGCGGACCTTCTATGTCCCAGCGGGGGGGGGGGGGGGAGGGGGGGTTGCGAGCGCACCCAACGCACCCCCCAGCCTACGGCCCTGGTTATGTCTTTAATGAATAGGCCTAGTGGGTGACACTCTAATACATTTCACTTGACCTCTCACCACACGCTCCCATCTATAAACGTACATGTATTATGGCCCATACGCTTGGTCCTCCCTGCATTCTTTAAATGAAAATATCTATATAAAGCCGTATATATTTTTAATCATCATGACATACTCTATCAATATAAAAAATAAAAAAGGGTACTTAAACATGGGGCTTTTTTTCTATTTTCACATGCAAATGTAAGTTCCTAGTACCTTCCCTGAGCGTTGCCAAGACACGGGAACTTCCGAATGCAGCATATGCCTTGTTACTACCAGCGTAGGGACTACATTTTATACCTATATTTCCCGATTTAAATGTTTTTTGAAGGAAGAAATGGTCACCCAATCTAGATGAATTGGTATCAAAATGATATAACTGTAATATTTACCACCAAGCCTTCTATAAATCATCACATTTTATGAAAAAGATTGTAACTCTCTCACTATTAAACTTTTTAACACAATATACATATCCCAATTAACATAATATATTATAGCTATGCTTTGTATGGTTTGTTTTTACAGGACAAGTCGTGATGACAGCGCAGAGGATGCTGGTTATTTCACTCTCCTGACAAGAGACAAAGATCACGACGAATTCATACCAGTACAAAAGTAAAACACAAATACACTTCTCCTATCCTCCGTCGAAATAAATTTGAGTAAACCTTTCCTTTTCTTTTCGTTTATATTTAGAACTGTTGAACTAATCAATGTTTATATATATTGATAACAACTTAACCTATAAATTCAAATATAATGTTCACGAAAGTTTTTTTACAAGTAAGCTTATACTACCTTTTGGCTTTGTAGAGAAGAATATACTTCTGTGGCAAAGTAATTTGTTGTTATTGAGATAAAAATCTGATACTTAATTTAGTTAAGCAAATCTTAACAGGCCTAACCAATGGGCACAGAATTCTGTATATGCCTGACGTATTTCATGACACTTTTGTTGAGAAATCGCTTTGTTGCATATTGAATTGATCGTGTCGAAAATCAACCACATGCCATTGTATGATAAAAATCATTACTGTAGTGCTTAAAATGTCTCACGCACTCAGTCAGTGTTATCTGGTTATTAGAAAAGATCGGCGAGTGCTTCGGCTTCGCCGCAGCACTCGCCCATCTTTTCTAATAACATCGTCTGCTGCACTAATTCTCTAGTACGTAATTCCTGAATGTCTTTATCATGACGTATCTGTTCATGTACTGTGAATTTCAGGCACCTGCAATTGATGGACATAACATGTCCGCGACATGAGATGATCAGCAACGTGTCTGTTTGTATGGCTGGACAATTTGAACTCGGCGAGCCTTGTTTTATGGTCTCCTTTATGAAATAGTGAGTATTGTCAAATGAGTAGTTAAATTAATGAAGGTGGTTTTTAATAGTTGAATGATAAAACTGAAATTGCATTTTGTCAGATACCTTCCACCTTCAGCTATTAATTCTCTGCTTATAGTAGGGCGGATTATGGGTCGAACCGTGACCGGCTGGACAAAAGTATGAAATTTAGCACAGTTACTCCTGCGACATTACTGAACATTTTCAGAAGGGTAGCCGAAAAATCGGAATAAATTTTCTGAGGAAAAATGGCATTTTACGTAACCATGGCAACACGAAAAACTTGAATCAATAATATCGGTGGTTTAATGCGCAATAAATAAATAAACCCTTTAAAAAACTGATATACACGGAAAAAACATCATCATCTTAAATACAGTCGCGGTAAAACCTTTGTTTTGTTAGACATTTCTGGTTACCATAGCAGGTATTCATTATTACAGAAATTCATTATTACTTGTCATTATTCCTTAAATTACCGGATTAACGTCTCACCACACATAATACCCGTCCCATAGACTTACATGTATTATGACCCATACGCTCAGGCCTCCCAGCACTCCAAAAATGGGGAAATGTAAATAACCTTATATATCATTTTAACCATCCTGCTGTTCTCTTTCAAAATAAAAAATAAAAAAGGTATGTGAATCTGCTTGCTTTCCTGCTATTTTAGCCTAGAATAAGCTCTTGCCCCACTCTCCCCCGGGCGACCTAGAAAAAAATTGACCTTGTTTTTTAGAAGAGCCTTGTTACAGCCAGCGCAAGGACTTCCTGTTAGATCTATCTTTTATCATTTCGATGCTTTTGCTACAACAAAACATCACAGAATCGATTTAAATTGGTATCAAAATGATATTTCCGTAATAATCACCACAGGAGCTGCTGCAAAAGAGCCACAATTTTTTAAAAGAGACTAACTTTCTTATTCTTAAACTTTATAATGATATGCGCGAATGAATTTGTGTGGTGAGACCTTAAGGGAAATAAACATGTTTATGGAATATTTTTTTTCCAAGTGAGCTAGAAAATACATTCTATTCTGAAATCAAAAAAGAAAACCTTGTCCAATTCCGATGAGCAGAAGGCACACAAACGCAAAATGAAATTCCCCTGTTTATTACTAGATCTCGAGAAATGGCCCGTTTTTCGATATTACAACATAATTTTCCATTTTCACGAAGCATCTGTATGGAATTGTCTATTTTTTCAGAGACTCGTCTTGAAATTGGGCAATGAATGATTTTATTTCTTCAGAATAGTGATGTACGGACATTATACACACAAACAAAAGAGGTATAAATACCAAAGGACTAGAAAATCAATGTGGAGAAGCGGAAGAACCAAGTTGAACTTACAACTGTTTCAGTGCTATATGGACGAGTGCTTGGTATATGGGCCATAATTGAACATTATCAAATTAGTTTCGTTAAATTCGCTAGAAAACATGTCTATATTAATTTTTTTTGCTGAATTGGCTGCCTGGTGATAATAAATGAGCAAAATTAATGGTCTAGTAGCAATAAAACATCCAACAGGTGCGAAAATGTGTTTTCTGGAACTATGGCCTTAACGTCTCACCACACATAATACCCGTCCCATAGACTTACATGTATTATGACCCATACGCTCAGGCCTCCCAGCACTCCTAAAATGGGGAAATGTAAATAACCTTATATATCATTTTAACCATCCTGCTGTTCTCTTTCAAAATAAAAAATAAAAAAGGTATGTGAATCTGCTTGCTTTCCTGCTATTTTAGCCTAGAATAAGCTCTTGCCCCACTCTCCCCCGGGCGACCTAGAAAAAAATTGACCTTGTTTTTTAGAAGAGCCTTGTTACAGCCAGCGCAAGGACTTCCTGTTAGATCTATCTTTTATCATTTCGATGCTTTTGCTACAACAAAACATCACAGAATCGATTTAAATTGGTATCAAAATGATATTTCCGTAATAATCACCACAGGAGCTGCTGCAAAGAGCCACATTTTTTTAAAAGAGACTAACTTTCTTATTCTTAAACTTTATAATGATATGCGCGAATGAATTTGTGTGGTGAGACCTTATAGCGTTACAGAGAGTTATATTAACACCAACAGCGCTTCTTTAAAACATTGTAGACAATCTCAGATAACAGTGATAACATAAACAAGTGAGTATATACAGTAATTATCATGTTGCCATGGATACCGACGATATATCCTCTGATACATTTCTTCACAAATGTATACATATACATTACAGAAATGCTTTAAATGAACCACCATTTTATTATTTGAAAAAAAAACTTAATCCCCCTATGTTTGCCTCAACTCGACATCGAAAATTTTATAAACGATGACACAGTTAAATGTTCACGGCTTGTGGGCTTTTGCTAGAAAATAGCCCTTGCAAAATGTCAAGAAAAACGCTGAGAAATCGAAGAAAACATGCGTCACCGGCATTGAAAAATCAGTACTCAGCGGTAATAAGCACGGTATGACGTCATAAAATAATGACGTCATAAAATTTTCAAAGACGGGAGAATCAAGATGGTGGGGGGAGGGGTAATTATTTTTTCACAAATAATATTTTAAAAATATATATATATTTATATTATATACATATTTTGTAAAAAAAATATATGGTTATCTGTCAGAGGAAATTTTGTAGGCATCCATGGGAACATGATTATTACTGTATATCCTCACTTGCTTATGTTATCACTCTTATCAGAGACAGTCTATGATGTTCTAAAGAAGGGCCGGGAGTGTTAGTATAAAGTTGGGTGCCGATATAACCCGCTAATTTGGAGAATAAAAACAGGTACAATTAAATTTCTGTATTTTTGTATGCCTGGTTGCTATGGTAACCGGCAATTTCTAATTAACCACGCGTTTTACTGCCGTTATGTCCAAGGTGGTATTTTATGCTGACGTGAATATCAGTTTTAAAGGGGATTTATTTATTCAGCTCACTTGAAATCACGGATAGTACATATATTACTGATTTAGGTTTTTAGCGTTGCCATGGTTACGTAAAACATGTTTTTCACTAAGATAATTAACCACGATTTTTGGGCTACCCTTCTGAAATTGTTCAGTAGTGTCAAAAGAGTAACTGTGCCAAGTTTCATACTTTTGTCCAGCCGGTCACGCTTTTGCCTGATTTGGGCCATAATCCGCCCTACTATTATTGGTAAAAAGCACGAAAATACAAGAAAATGTCTCAACTTGAAGTATATAATACCGAGTCAACCTTTGAAAGCGAAGTTGTTGAATTTAGCCAATCAAATTTGTGTCTCACGATTCACAACTTCAAGTGGGTTAATTTGATCAGATTTATCATTATTGGAAACAAGTAATAAAAATTGTGCTGGTCAAAGCCGCGTTCAAACTGCAAGCCTGACAACGCCGAAATATTGTTGTATAAACACATTTGAAATCAGCATAAATGTCTTTTCATTCCTATACATATGTTATGGGTCTGCGGCCTTTCTAATTTATCATTTCTTTCAGTGCGGGGATCGTCTTTAGACGTCAGAATCTGACGTCTATGGACGTCAGATTCTGACGCTGAAATGGTAAGTGTTAACCTTTATAGTCCTAACCGTATCTATATTCTTTTTCAGCCTTTTTTATTTTTTCCGCGAGCGAGAGATTATATCAAAGAAGAAATGCGCATTTAATTAACCCTATCAAGCCTGAATTTACCATTGTCATCTTCAACCACTACAAGCCGCTTATTGCTGTCGCAACACTCGACTTGTAGTGGATGAAGATGAATTGGAGTGGGTGACAAATAAAAAATATATACTGTTATTTTTAAAACAGTTCCATGAAAATTTTCGTTCTAAAACCACTAGATTTCAAGAAATTAAGCCATTCTTCAAAGATGCCAAATGATGCTTTAATAAATCGTGAGGGTTTAAAGGGTTAATTTGTTAGATTGGTACAATGTTTAGATTCAATTTGTACAGATTTAGGTAATGTTTGTCCGCTTGAAGTTGTGGCTCGCAGTATCGAGACACAGCTTCATGTGGGATTAAAAACGATTAAGATAATGATTTTCACTTGGTAGCTATACTTGGTAGTTATACTCAGCTGCTCAGGTATTTCACGTTCAATGTGAATACGAATCACGGAAGCATTTGCAACATATAAACGTGGAATCGACTATATAAATATTTGACCCTGGGATCAGTATCAAACATAGTATGATTTGTCGAAACGATGCGACTGAACAATCTGCCACCTTGAGTACGAGGTGGAAATCATATGCGTCTAACAACTTTTTTCTGTGATACTTTCAGCAAACAGTACAACTATGAGTTCGATGATATTTTTTCTGCAAAATACCACCACTGTGAACTGCACACATTCTTGGAGCAGTAAGTAAATAAATCCTTGAACCGTCAAATTAATAAATTGGAATTTCCACCCACTTGAAGTTGTGTCTCGCTGACGCGATCCACAACTTCAAGTGAGTGAAAATTACTCGGATTTGGCAGAATGGAGATCAACGATTCAAAAATTTTGCTGATTGTTGTCACGTTTTAACTTTAACATGTTTAAAAGCTGATATGTAATGTGCTAATACAAATGTAAACAATGAATATAACCTTTGTCGCATTCATGCAGCATGAAATATTTTCTTAAATCACTTTATAAACGACATTAAATAGCAATTTTATTGAAACAATGATGTAATAAGGTTGATTGCAATATTAATCAGATTTAAGTAAGACGTCTTGATTTATTATATTCAAATGCATATTATCTTCTGTGAACGATATGATCAGTATGTTAACCCGAGCCAGCAAAAATGTAAACGTTTTTAAGCTTTTAGTTGCCACTTCAATTACGAATTTGTAAAGTAATCATTTGATATTTAACCAAGTTCGAAACAACTAAAAAATACTCTCCCAGCTAGCGCTGGACATTTGCCAAATGCTGGCTTAATGTTTTCACTGTCCCGATAATCAACCAAGATTAACCAATGCTGGCTCAACCTCGGCCTATTGTCTGTGGTGCTGGCCCAACATTGGCTCAACGTATTTTATTTGTCAGGTTACGTAAAAAAAAGATATAAACGTATGTTGCAGATCGCCTCGAATCACATATAAACGAGCCCCTCTGGTGTCTCTGCACGACGGATTGTTTCTGGATTACCCCAATTTAACGTCTGTTATCGCAGCTACAGAAACACAACACGTAAGCGTAACATATAAAATACCTTGTGGGATTTGTGAATTATGATACGCTACGAAACGACAAAACATAACACGATACGACATGACACGAATTGTAATTTACTATAAATTGTACGATTTTATTTTTAAAGTGGATCAGAGATATACGTGGCACAGAATCATGGCCAGGTGTCATTTATAATCCATAAAGTACAAACACAATGTTTGTTTGTTTGTTTGTTTGTTTGTTTGTTTGTTTGTTTGTTTGTTTTTTTTGTTTGTTTGTTTGTTTGTTTGTTTGTTTGTTTGTTTGTTTGTTTGTTTGTTTGTTTGTTTGTTTGTTTGTTTGTTTGTTTGTTTGTTTGTTATTTCGTTTATCGATTTTTTTGACCACATGCTAAATTTTGAATAAATAACATCATGAATAAATACCTAGGTTCTAAGCTATGCTGCACATTTTAAACATCTCACACTGCAGGTAGTACTGGACATGTTGCGTGTCCACATCAGCGACGAGGTCACCCTGTCCACGATCCTGACCAGGCTGGTAAAGGACGCCTCCCTCCTCAGCACCAGGCAGCTCCTGCTCCAGATCCCGGAGCTTTCCAGTCTAGATTACTCTCTGGACGTGCTGTATCTCCTGGAGAAGATAGGATTTAAAAAGTGGGGCTACAGCGAGACGCAGAGAGATAACACCACCTACTACAACGTGGGCTATATGAACATCAGGCACATACCGCGGTGGAATCTACGCGAAGTCAGCATCAATTAGCCCCCCTCCCCCCAGTAAACACAAAACATTTGTAAACATTTGTACAATGTCGAACACGTTTTGCCTACGTTGTACAAATATTTTGTGTTTGCGGGGAGGTGTAACGGGTCATTATAAATATGTTTACTATTTCAGTGCGGGGATCGACTTTAGACGTCCAAATCTGACGTCTTATTCGGAATCCCGCGCTAAACAAGGTTAAAGGGATATACCACTGTTCGTAATACGTCGGACAAGGCTGCCCCACAAACCACCGCGCCATAGACATCATAACTACAATTGGTTATCTGAGTAATAGGTATTTAAATGAAGCGAAAAGAGCTAAGTAAGACACTTATCATAATTTCAAATTGAAAAAAAAACTTTGGTCTCAATGGTTTATACAAAAATATTTCAGCGCTGTAAGGGTCAAATAAATGTAGCATTGACTCTATGTTGGTTTCATGATGGGCAACCTCACCATCATCAAACTAATATGGGATTGATTACTGCTGGTGCACAAAGTGATAGACCTTGACTGCCTAAATCCGAAAATTCAAATCAAATTCCCAGGTAGTTCTGAATCAAGCCTGTAATAGTGTAGGGTCATATGTGGGAATTGCATGTTAATTCTTGACACCTATGTTTAATATGAAGAAAAAATAATACTGAACAAAATGAAATAGGGTGTTATTTTTTTCTGAAGCTCTAAAGGTCATTTCTGGGGTCTTGAAGGTCATGACCCTAAAAACACACGGACATTTTTAAAAACATTTGTGTTTCAATGTTATATAGTCGTAGAAAATTAAAAGAAATTAGCACGAAATAGTCAAAACTCATAATTAACAAATATTCTGAAGCTTTAAAGGTCATTGGTCTCTTGAAAGTAATACCAGTAAAAAAATAAAGAGGAAATATATATTTATGTGGGGGTAGCCAAACATGTCTAAACTTAAAGGGTAGGGTTACGCAAACGTCTGTCGTTGCAGTTCTAGCTTACCAATCTACACATGCAATATACCATATAAAAGATAACTAAAGTTCCGCTCTACTGAAATATTGAATTGAGCAGTTATCTCTACACATACGTTTAAACATTTTTTTATTACAAATAATCGACAACAAAACAAACTAGTAAACATGGTCAATGGAAATGACTTGATAAAAGATCATTATTAGCCATATATATATATTTGACCTATGTTTTCTAAACCCAGATGTGTATATCCTTAAAACTAAATTGTATTTAGACTTGTACATTGCATATATTAAAAAAAAGAATATTGCAGACTTTTTTAAAAATGTGTGTATTTATTCTGGGTTTAAATAGGAATCATTGAACTTTTTCTGCATTAAATTCAATATTTTTTCTCTCGCTTGTTTTTACATAATTTGTGTGGGCTGAATTTGCATCTGTCGGATAAAATTCTATGTTTGGTGTCCTTCGGCTTTAAATAAGCAAAACAAAAAATGGCCCCCAAAACCACATCTTTTCTATATATTTTTTACAAATTATGGCACGATTTCTGGTTTCTGCATGATTTGGAGTTGATAAATTTATGTCTCATGTTTTTTGATTGAAAGGACCTTTATTTAGTGCCACTGCAATTTGCTTGGCAAGATCTATGGACAGAATTATTTTTCGAATTCGACGCAGGTCACGGATATGATAAAAGCATGCCCTACATGTTTGGGATAATTATGTGTTTTCGGAAATTCAAGTTTATCGTTGTTTCGTACTTTCGCTGTTACGTACTTGTGTTGTTTCGTTTTGTTGTTTCAATACAACGAAACTGCAAAAAAACGAAACTGCGAAACGGCGAGATGACCCTATCTGGACACCATATATATCTGACAAGGATATGTGCGATATCGAAATGTGCGATAGCGAAATGTGCTTTTTTTAATTTGACATTATTGGTGTAATCAAGACTAGTGTGAACGATGGTAGTTTGACATTATTATTCAGACATAATATATGCATTGTGTACACCACTTATGGGTTTGCCGTATATGTTTTGACTGGTGGTAAACACGTTGAAAATACATGATATTTATTAAAAACGTACTTGTGTACTGTGAACGCGGAATATATGATATTCACAATAATTTGTATTAAATAAATAAATATTTACGCTACAAAGTGTCATAAAAATACGGTGGTGTCATTATCGCCAAAGGGTTTATTATGCGAGATGAGTGTGGAGGTGCAGAGAGTTTTGATAACGGTCGATAATAAGAGAATGTGGAGGACAAGATTCCTGGTGGCTTATACATTACGTCAGTGAGAGACCAAAATTAGTTGCATATAACTAGAATGAGTGAGGAAGCGCGCGTGTGTGTACACAAAACTGTACAACAATTGTACATTTATCCGGGACAGTCGCCAGTGCTTCTCACCTTGGTTTGAACACAGATTTGGGACAAAACTTGACGTCACCCCATTTATAAAACCTGTAGACAGGCGCATTTCATTCATTGATAGGCCCTTTCCCCTTTGTTCCGGGGGTCGCTTCAAATATTCTGAATACAACATGGAGCATCTTCATACGGTTTCCCATCTTACTGTATGGACTTTTGAAATGACCCCTTGTTATTTATAGTAGACCCATGCCATATTTGGCATTATTTGTAAGAGAGCTGGGTGATGTTGAATAGTAATTAGCCTTGGAGAATGAGGTCAGCAGCTCTACAGTCTCACGAGCCCACAATCACACCAAAATGAAATGAAATGAATCGGGCTTTAGGCCACCTTTGTGCACATATAGGCTAAACTGGGCCAGGAGAACCTTCTGAGGATGGTGAGATGATTGAGATGACACTGTCCTCCAGACACAAAATTCGAAATTCGAGCCCTGGCGGTCTGAGGCCGAGCACGCTACCTCTCGGTCACGGAGGCTCCCCACAATACTGACTTTCACACGTGGATGGGGAAGAAACATTTTTGTTTCTTTTAAACCGCCGAGACCGGGAACCAAACCCGGGAACCAAACCCCGAACTCTGTCGTGAAAGGCAGCGGTGCTAACCACTACCCTAGGGCCCACGCCCACACAATCACACCGCTGCTGAAGACACTGCGCCAACATTTAAACAATATTGGGTAAATCTATTGTTTTTATAGTGTCAACACATCCTCTTAAGGTGTGAGGGGTGGTGGTCATGTCGCATAAGACAACACTGAATACATACCCAGCAACCATGATGCGTTGACCTGATTCCTATACAATGTTAGGCCAATGTCACAGACTATGGGCCAACATTTAGCTAGATATAGAGACGAAAATCCCGATTTCTTATTTTGGACATGCATATCCAAAATAAGAAATACGGAAATTTTGGCTTTATATTTCCCCATCTACACGAAATGAGTAGAGGGGGGAGTTGTTCTTATGGAAAGATGATTATGGTTAAAGCCGAAATGAAGAGATAAGAGGTTGTCAGCTCACTGTAGGCCTACCAATGTTTGTGACAAGTACGTGCATGTCATGAACATTTGTACAATGGGATGACAACCTTATATATCTTTTCAGTTCAGCTTTAACATGCTTAAATAGGGATGACAAGCTACAGAGCGGCAAAATTTGCTTGTAGAATAGTGTAGCGGCTGTTGACAAATTGTTCAATTTGCCATAGCAGGGACACATTTGACAGGAACACTATTCATCACAACCTATTATAAAAAGATCGCGATTGTCTTTCTCATATTCTGGCTGTTATTATCATCAGGAATTGTACGGTACTCGACTTTGCAGTATATCCTACTTTGTGTCAATTTGCGACACAAGATATTTCTATTTCTACAGCTCATGAAATTATACAAGATCACGTGACGTGTTGTGTTGTGTTGTGTTGTGTTGTGTTGTGTTGAGTTGTGTTGAGTTCGTTTTATATATTTAAATGACGATTTGTATAATTTTTTTCTATTCTGACAAAGTGGAGTGAAATGTGTGCTATTCATCCACATCTTCCTACAGCAAGGCTTCTCCCGACGTCGCAGATTCGGAACAATGCACCTCATCTGTTTTGGTAAAAAGTTACTATTTTAAAACTATCAAATTTATTTATAGATTCGATTCCTCGCCACCTTAAAAATGTCGTCTTGGTTTTTTGATGTCAAATAATTGAAAGCTAATAATAATTTATCGGGAAAAGTCAGTCAAAAAATGTTTTTCTCCAGTTATTATTTTAATTAAAAGGTTGTCTTAGCTTTTTGACGACAAATAACTCAAATTTAATATTAATTTATTGGGAAAAGTCAGTCAAAAAAATGTTTTTATAGTTATTTTTTTTATAAAAAAGGTCGTCCTAGCTTTTTGATGGCAAATAGCTGAAAGCTAATATTAATTTATTGAGAAAACGTACCCCAGCCCTATACACGGTGGTCCGGCGAAAGGTGACTGAACTACAGTGTAAATTATTATATTTATATATTCGACTCTTGTCAAATATTCTATTCATTTGAGGCTGGTCTATTTAACCTTATTTACAGAAGACGAAAAATGTTTCCACTTATTAAATATGGAACGTCTCAAACAGACTAATTTGACAAGCTTTGTCACTAATTTTTCATCAATTTATTTGGTATTTTATTACTTAATATTAAACGTGTTTGAAAACGTATGTTATGCGGTTCCAGCGAGACAGGGGTTAACACTAATAGCCCTGAGTTCATGACCTTGTCCGCATAATGTGTTTAATTGTCTGATTAGGGTAAACATGCCGATGACAAATTCCAGCTAAGGGAATATTATTACATAATAATAGTATAATTATGGTCGATCTAATGGGATAATTTTCTGTGTGGGCAGATGTCAATTTCGGGGTTCAAAGACCAGGTCACTTTTAACCCTTGAAGCGCTAGGCTGTCTCATGTGATAATTGCTCATAATTGTTTCATTTGAGACCAAACGTTTGCTAATAATTATTGATATTGAGGCAGCGTCGTAGACGGTGGACCAGCATTGATCCAGCATTGTGTCAATGAATTGTGACAGTCAATCAAATAATTCAATATTTTTCTTCCAAAGTTGACTCAATGTTAGAACAACTTATCTGATACTTCTCAACATAATGAAAGGAAATCAAATAAAATGAATCGGGCTTTGTGCAGCTTTGTGCAAATATAGGCTAAACTGGGCCAGGAGAACCTCCTGAGGATGGTGAGATGAATGAGATGACACTGTCCTCTAGACACAGGATTCGAAATTCGCGCGCTGGCGGTCTGAGGCCGAGCACGCTACCTCTCGGTCACGGAGGCTCCCCACAATACTGACTTTTACACGTGGATGAGGAAGAAACATTTTGTTTCTTTCAAACCGCCGAGACCGGGAACCGAACCCCGAACTCTAGCGTGAAAGGCAGCGGTGCTAACCACTACCCTTACCTAGGGCCCCCGCCCATATAATAATGAAGGGAGGTATTTTCACGTCACGTGGTGTTAAAGAGCCAATCAACATCACTCAGCCTCTAAGTGGCACGTACCACATTTGAACCCATACCCCCCCCCCCCGAAGCCACTTGTATTTGATTTCTTCATGTCAATTTAATGGAAATTAGACCATCAAATTCGGAAAGTATTTTTACACTATGTAAGGTGAGAGAGGCGGTATCAGTTTCACAAAAAAATAATAATGCATTCCCGGGCAACCAAAGAGTAAAACAGCCGACATACGACGTCCTAGCAAACACAGCACATTAGCATAACAATTGCATAACATATGAAAAACGTCGGCCCAACGTCTTCGACGTTTGTCCAACAGTGTACAAATGTCATGCAAATGTGTTTGCTGGAGTACCCCCCCCCCCCCCACTGAGGTGCAGGTATGGCCTATTTCTCACTTTACCATGCTTAAGCCCCCCCCCCCCCCCTTCAGGGTCCTAGAAACAAAAAAAAACATATTTCGAGTGAAATATGGTTTAGAATGCGTCATTTGAAGCCTTAGATTTAAAAAAAAAAATTCGGACCCCTCTAGAGCATATAAGTGCCAGCTGTGGTGTGTAAAAATTCTTTCAAAAATCGGTGCCCTCCCGTCTGTCCATTCCTGGATCCGTCACTGAAACACACCAGGGGCCGCTTTCTGCAAACCCTTTGCCTGCTAATCACGACACGTTTTTAATCAGTTTTATTAGCCGATGAAATCACTGTTATTGGGAATGAGGTGACTGTTTAAACATTAAAATTTGTAACTATTTGGTCTCAAATTAAACAAATAAGTAATTTCTGGCCACTTGAGATTGTGGATCGCTTTTGCGAGACACAACCTCAAGTGGTTGACAAATTAAATATATTATTTTAGCAAGATAAGGGTTACCCTTTTCCCGCTGAATTATCTGATCTAAATTCTCACCCACTTGAAGTTGTATTTCTTTACCACGACCCAACTTAAAGTGGGTGAAATTACTTTTATTTGTTTATTGAGACCAAACATACCATTTTACAGATCTTGATGTTCAAACATACATTTCGCTCCCAATAACAGTGATATAATGGGAGGATAAAATAAATTACAAAACGACTTTAGTCGTGCTGAGCGCTTATGTTAAGAAGTAAAGTAACACAGGAAAGTGTTGCAATAATGTACTTGATATCCCCATGCCACTGGCGATCAACTTGCCGTATCAGGTCTGACCGTCAAACTACCAGTCTGACCTTGACAACAGGTGTGTGTGAATCCGGTACGAAAATAAGGGGTGCGAGCAACATGAATATTCATTAAGACGTCACCGGTTTATCAGTTTATTGACTGCAGTGTGGAGGTCACACTCAGGTCAGATTGTTTGGGCCGCCTGAATCAACTGTGAATTGGCCAGGGAGGAGAAGGGGGGGGGGGGGTTCTGAACTCATAGCACATATACGGGTTATCCACGTTCTGCCGGTGGCAGACAACTGGATAGATAAAGATGCTGGCGATATGCTGGTCCCAACTGCAGACACTGACCAGAACCAAAATGTACTTTTGCAGGCGAGTTCTGATGTTTTTTCATCTGAGGACAAGCTGCTACCCCCATCTACATCGTTGGGTGGCACGTTCGTGCGACGTAAGGAACGCAACTGATCCGCTTACAACCCGATACTGAGAAAACAGATAGCAGACATTTCATCTGAGTTCGTCAGGTGGTCACCCGTGTGTGGGCTCTCACTCATCCCTCACTTGGATGACATCACATCATTTTTATACATCCAGCCACTTTTTAATTGGCTGTATGCCTTTCTACATTATTATGTCACTTACAGCAGTTTACCTGGATAATGTTTTTTGTAATTAGGCCTACCTGTAGAGCTGTAGGTCTGCTGTATGCATGCTATATATTTATATCTAAACGAATTAGGCCTATATTTTACAAATATCAAAACATTTTAGGATAAACACATCTGTATGACATGAGGTACTTGGGTGAAATATTCATAAAATATGGGTAAATTGTAATGTAATCGTTAAAATAGGGTCGGTGGTTACTTCAATTCAGGAGAGCCTCTTGAGGATGGTGAGATTAATGCGATGACACTGCCTTCCAGACACAGGATTCAAATTCGATCTTTGACGGTCTGTGGTCGAACACGCTACCTCTCGGTCACGGAGGTTCCCCACAATATTGTATCATGACCAATGGGTGGTGTGTCTCGTTTTGTGTCCTCACTACTGTCAGAAGGCCCGTTAGTCAGAACATTTCTGAAGCTTTATATTCAGAAGGCTAGTTAGTCATTTTACCAGTTATGTGTTTTTATAATTCTACTTGTGTTCATTTGAACAGCTACGTGTTTTTTATAAATTTATTTGTAGAACTACAACTGTAGGCCTACCTATGTCAATAAACTTTTATTAACACTTGGAGCTGACATTCCAGACAAAATTACCAGTTTGAATACAAATTACTAACGTTACTTGATTTTATTTCTGAAACGTATAAATGTTACGATTCATTTTAGATCAAATTACGCGAAATTGAAATCTAAATAGCTATCGTTTGCAAAGAAACGGTTCAAAGCAGACTAACTAGTGGTTCAAATATTTCAATATATATTTCTCATGACAGGTAAAATGAAAATGATATAATAATTTGTACTGGTAGATAGATGTTCTGCTAAGAGAAATGCAAATCACATTTTGAGGACGTGAAGCTGATCACGTAGATTCAGGGCCTCATAAATAATCAACAACATGCTCGTGTGGGCTCACACCGGGCACGTGACGTCGAGGCAGCGTTGACTGAATCCTGACCAACAGTTAGTAAAGGCGGGCTCAGCGTCTTGCGTAATTATTTTGTGTGCGTCACAAGCGTGGAATAAACATTTATATAAAATCAAAACATTGGTGAAACACGGCCCCGTTACCCATGATCATCTAATTAATTTCTTTGTCAGTAAATACCTGACATACCAGATCATATTGAAACGAGCTCAAGGCCTGTGTGAGCCCCATTTTATGTCACCCCACCCCAAATATGAACAGAAAGACACACATAGCTTGAACAGAGTCTGAGACCGTCAATTGGTCGGGGACTAATAATCTATCAGCTAAATCGGTTAAAATGATTAAATGGGATTAAATGGATTAAAATATTATGTAGAAGTTTTATTTTGAATTCCAAGGATGACTTTAAAAATCAGTAAAATAAATTTCTAGATGGAGTCGAAATATTTTGCTGTCATTACACATAATCTACCGTAG